>ML821501.1:78362-92424 GCA_009831015.1 Picea engelmannii
TTGTCACTTCTCTTTATTATTTAAATAATCCACCTTGACTTTGTCACTTTACTTTATCATTTAAATAATGATTTCTTCTTTTAGGTCACTTTGACTTCTTTGACCTTGGGGGCTTGAAGCGTTCATGTGGGGGTCCTTCATCTTCGTAAGGCCATAACTCTCAAACCATGAGGAGTTATGTGACATTCCGCATACCACCGAAAATGGCATGACAAGCACTATCCATCTAGGATAGTTTCACCAACAATTTCCTTGATCTTCATCTCATTATTCCACATACAAGCATGGGTCATCCAACCATTCTTCTAGGATAACTCAATCCATAAAGCATCTTCCCATGAGGGATTTCACCATAACGGGACTACTTTGGAGTCCATCCATTTGTGCACCTTATCAATCATGATAAGAGAATAATGAGAGCAAGGGTCCTCCAACCATTCTTCTAGGATAACTCAATCCGCAAAGCGTCTTCCCATGAGGTCTTTCACCATAAGGGGACCACTTTGGAGTTCATACATTTGTGCATCTTATCAATCATGATAAGACAATAATGAGTCATCTATACATTTTTCCAACAATCCATCATATACCAATGAAACCACAATGATCCATCTTCATCATGTATCAATGACAACTCATTGATCCATCTTCATCATATCAATGACAACTCATTGATCCATCTTCATCTATGCATTCTCATCATGGAAAATACATATTATATTACATCAATCATCAATCAATCCTTTGACATCAATCAATCACTTGACATCAATCAATGACATAAATCAATCAAACCATTGGCATCAATGACAACATGATCCAACAGGAAAGTTGCCCATGCATTCATTAAACCAAAACGCATATTTTCATACATAAAGGTACCCGAAGGGGTAGTGAACGCAGTTTTTCTTTGTGATCTTGGTGTACTGCAATTTGATTGTAATCTGAAAAACTATCAATCATGGACATTTTGTTAGCTCCAACTACTTTTTCTAAAACATGATCCATCTTAGGTAATGGATAATTGTCCTTAAGTGATGATTGGTTCAGGTTTCTAAAATCTACACACGGTCTGATTTCACCTTTTTTATTTCTTACTGGGACTAAATTGGCTACCCACTCAGAGTATCTCAGTGGGACAATTATTTTAGCGCCGAGGAGTTTTTTGACTTCTTTTTCTATCGCCGATAGTAATATGGGGTTAATCTGTCCAAGTTTCTGCCTAAAAGGTTTGACACCTTGTTTCAGAGAAATTTTATGTTCCATTATAGTAGTGTCATAAGTTCTCAATTTTTCATAAGACCAAGTGAAAACGTCTTTATATTGTCTAATCAACTCAGCATACTTACTTTTGATTTCAGGAGACAGGTACTTGGATAATTTCACTAACCTAGGATTTTGTTTGGTACCTATATCGCAATCCTCAACTTCCTCTGGCTGAGGCTGTAAAGTGGACTTCAAAGGGATGTCATCATGATTAAATAACCTTTCTAAGGGAATCAAGCTCTTGGGGATATGATTATTTTTCAAAACAAGCATACGGTGGTTAGAAATTTTATCTTGGAACTCTTGGGGTCATTCTGGTTTTCTTGGTCAGCATGCGTTTCGGCAAACTCATCTACCGTTTCCAAAAATTTCTGAAGTTGTTCATCGTCTTCAAAAACTCACCAATGTTGTATGTTATTCGGTATGGAAGGCCTATGTTTCATTTGTATATGGTATTTTAGTTTTAAAGCAGTGGGAGGTGTGAATGTTGAAGCTGCTTTGGCTAATGCATCTGCCTGTTGATTTTCTGCTCTTGGAATGTAGTGAATATTAACAGAGGAGAAAAAGTTTTCGATCAGATCCCAAACACAATTTCAGTAATACTTTAACCTTGGATGTTTGGCCTGGTACTAACGATTTACCTATTTCACAATTAACTCTGCATCACCAAAGACTTCCAATTTTTAATTTTCATTCTCCTGACAGATTTTAATCCTAACACTAAGGCTTCATACTCTCATACATTATTAGTGTGGTCAATGTTCCATTGTAATCTATAAGAGAAAAGGGTAATGAACTTATCATCAGGTGCCACAAAAATCACTCCATCCCCTGCCCAAAAATAAGACGATGCACCATCAAAAAACATTTTCCAAACACCAGTGCTATATACATCTTCTTTTATTTGTTATTTTTATTTTTTCTTTTATGTACAACTCTCTTCTATACATACATCAATATCGTCATCAATAGATAAAATACAATTTCCTAAATCTTGATCAGCAATATAAACATATAGTTATTTGGATTAAGTGGGTCACTTACCATAAATACCAACCTGGTTTCTCTGTACAAGCGCATTAACTGTCATCCAAAAAATGGAATCGTGGCATACATCATGTCGAGTTGGAAGGATCCTCCAAGTTTGGTGCCCCAGGACCTAGACAAGAGCATGCCATACTTCGGGGGTATATCAGCGACAACCACATCCATTAGAACACTTTTCGCATGTATTTGTGCAAGATTAACAACTAAGTCTTTTATCATACCTATACACTTAACTTTTCTTGAATCAAATGAATATAAATCTCTGTAAGGTCTGGTGATTTCAAGACCAAGTCTATCCATAATGGCTTTAGGCATTACATTGTGAGAGGCTCCAGAATCTAACATGCAATTATGGAGCGGGTGATCGTACACAATCAGCGTGATATAGAAAGGGGCAACGATGTCTCTAGCAGCTTCAAAATGTGGGCCAAAAATTATGTTAGGCTTTTCATCTTCTAAATTTATAACATCGGCCTCACTTTCATTTTTTGAAAAACTAATTATTTTAGCAATTTGTTTTCTGTGTATTGGGTTTTTTTCTAGTTCGACAAGAGGTATAGGGATTTTGATTTTATTGATTTCATTTTCCAAATTAAAACTTCCTATTGTTTTGTCGATCTCTATGGTTTGGGTTTCTAGCCCTTTCTTTTCAGCTTTATTTTGTTGTGAGGTTTTTGTTTCAGTTACAGGAACCTCTACTTTCTGTTTGTTTATGGTTGGTGTGTTTGTTGACTTTGTCTTGGTAGGTTGTGTGTCAGCAGTCTTAGTTTTTACAGTCTGCTTTTCAGCGATTTTTTAAACTGCCTTATCTGTTTTTCCCCTTGGCAAGATCTTTTTCACTGGGGTAGTTGTGAAACTCCTGTTTGTAGTCCATAGGTTGTACTTTTGGTGGATTTCAACCATTATATCATCTATGATTCCCTGATAGATTGAATCTTCTGTAATATTGTTGTTCTTGTTATTCCCGAATCTATGTTATGTATTTAAATATTTTTCATAATCTTGTCTCGTTAGATAAGGTTGTAGACAGTCATCGCCAAGATTATTTATATCTTCTTCTAACTCCTCAAAATCTTCCACGTCTTCTCCTCCTATAAAGTTTTCGATTTTAAAGGGGGCTTGGATTTTTTTATCCTCATTCTTAATTTGTCTTAGTTGAATTTGAGGGTTAGGATTTCTTCTGAAATCCTTTCTAGGAAAATGCTCATTATTTTCTTGATCTAGTTCCATTCTTGAAATTTTATTTGACAGCTCTTTGATTATTCTCGCCATATCGTCCATTTTGTCTTCCGAAGATATTCCTGATCTAGAGGGTCCGCCTTGTTCTATGTACCTTCTGGTTTCTTTGTTTCCAGTTTCCAATTTGGGTTTTAGGTTTCCTAATGCCATCATGTTTGATTCAATTTCTAAATAATCATCTTGCATTTTAGTGAGGTCTACTGATCTCCTCTCCCTCAATAACAGGGTGAAATTAGGGTCAAAATCTCCAGCGAAAGTTACTTTCATTGTAGGTTGGGAAGGTTTGACCTCGGCTAGAATTTGATTATATAATTTATTAAACCTTTGGGTAAAATCAATAACTTATTCATATTTTTTCTTTCTCGGAGCCCCAAATTTGGTTAGATAATAGAGATGGTCTTTCCTTTCTCACCATTGTCTAATGAAAGCATTTTCGAGTTCATCATATGACCGTATAGATCCTACTGCTAGACCTCAGAACCAGGTTCTCACTTTTCCTTCAAAAGTATGAACCAAGAGTCTCGAGTAAACATCTTCATGTTCAATTCCAAGGATGTCAGCAAATTGGTCAAATAAATTGATGTATTCGGTAGCAGTTAAATCACCTTCTCCTGTGAATTTTGACAGATTTTTCATGTAGTTTTCAGGTAAGTCATGGAGAGGGATTGGGAGGACCAAAGGAGCATATCTGGAAGCCACTTTTTCAAATATTCGAGAGAGTGGTACTTTGTCACCTGCTCCTCCTCCTCCAGCACCACCTGCAACACTGCCTCCAGCCACACCTCCTCCAGCTGTAGCCATTGATGATTTAGAGGATGAAACTTGGGAATTATAAGGAAGATTTTTAAATAGGTGAGGTAACCTTTCGGTTATGCTTGAATAGGGAATAAGTGTTTCAGGAGATTGGTTATCAAGGGACAGGAAACTTGAGAAGGAAGAAATAGGAAAATGTGGATTGGTTTCTTCAGACTCGCAGGGTGAATATGCAGGAGAATCAATAGGGGTCAAGTCAAGATATATAGGACAATCGTCGGAGTTCTGAGATATAGGAAAAGGAACTTCGATAAGTGAAGAGGTGTCAATCGAAGTAGGAAGTGAGACAGATATTTTACCTCTATTGGTGAAAGAAACAGTTGAGAAAGTCTCAGTTTTAAAATCGGGTATGACAAAACCAGGCTCTAGGGTTTCAATCCCATCGGCAAATAGTTCCCCACAAAGAGGTGGGGTATTTGACCCTTCAAGTATATCCTTAGTGTTCGACTGTGTAAATTTAGGTTGATAAATTTTATTTGTCGATGAAGCAGTTTGTTTAAGGTATCTTCTTGATTTTAAAAATTTTTCTGGGTCAGGAACAAGCAAAGTCTATTTGTTGTCTGGATTCTTCCTAGTGTTCTTTCGGTTAAAATCCATTTTATTTATCGTGGAGTTGCCAAGTGAAATATGAAGGTAGCCTTATAGGGTTTTCAATCTTCATTCACTATCAAAGAAAGAAAGTGTCAATGTCATTCTTCCCAGGGAAAAAGCTTCATTTTTTCGTTGCCTGACAACGGTGCCAAAAAGATGTTGTTCCTGAGTTTATACTTTAAGGCTCTAAAGTATACTATCAAGGCATCGGTAAAAAGCAGAGAGAGCTAAGGAAAAAGTGTCGGTTTTATAAAGGGTAAGCTATGTCTGGTTTCTTAACTATCTCTGACGAGGTTCCCAGTGTTCCTGGATGCTAATATCTCTCTCAATTGTTACCCATGAACATTCTAACTCAAATCGGTTGTTGGTTGTCTGTAAGATGGTGTTAAATAAATTTAAATCAATGCTTGTTTGATCTGATAGGTCGGGCTCTATATTGGGTTGTCTCATAACGGGTACAGTCATGAGGGATAAAGTTTTAAAAGATCAATTTCTTTGTTTTCAAGGTTTGTTATTTCTATTTTGAAATATGTAAGAAGAACTTCAAAACGTTGAATTAATAGTATAGCAAAATTAAAGGTTGTTTCCTGTATCTGAGTTAAATTTGAAAGATAAAATATGCATGAAATGAAAGAAAAACATAGAGATGTTGAACAATGTGAGGCATCAATTAAAGAGGAATCTCACTTTGTGAAAGAAGAAGAAATTAGACAGGAAAACTTTAATGAAGCATATGATATTGAAACCTAAGACATTCACAGGTCTTGTACCTGTTGATAGCCGATACAGAGGAAAAACTGTAAATGATTAGATGACCAAAATAATTAATCACCACAGTAGGGGTTGTACTAAATTGCAGTTAAGCATTCATCAAAGATATATATGAAAAACATGAAACAACAGAGGAGCACATAACTCAGACTCGACAAGATTTGGAATCTTGAATCTACATTCATATTAATTCTGGAAAATGAAAATAACCTCTCTTTCTTACAATCCGCGTAGAAAAATCCCTCTCTTAGTCTTATGAAATTGTATTTATACAAAGTCGTGAATTATTGACGCTTGGTGATTTCCTAACTCCTAGGGGGAAACA
Organism: Picea engelmannii; assembly: GCA_009831015.1. NCBI lineage: Eukaryota > Viridiplantae > Streptophyta > Pinopsida > Pinales > Pinaceae > Picea > Picea engelmannii. Next base: position 84,415 of record ML821501.1, read on the forward strand.
GTTACAAAAATGCAAACCTAAACCATTTGCATGATCTTCTTTTATTTCTCTATTATCTTGATAATATAAACTTTCAAAATTATAGTTCATTGTTTTACTGAAGTATATCCTTCTTTTGATCTGATACATTCAACACATTTTTCCAGGAAGTGCACAAAAATTTTGGGAGGCTCTGGAAGATCCTTCACTTCGAATAGATAAAACTTTCTCTGAATTTTCGGAAGCCGGTCTTCAATCCCTTTATCAGGGAACTTAATTGATTGCAATTTTAAGCTTGGCTTCACCAACCACCTGTCTATTAGGGTAACATCAATTTCTTTTAGTTGTGAAATTTCCATCTGAATTTTGTTCAAGTTCTCTTTGAAATTCAATTGGATTTTTATAATATTAATCTGTCCTAGAAGCCTAGTACAATTGTCTCTTCCAATACCTAATGATCCTTTGTCTAGAAAATCAAATAATTCTTCGCAGTCATCTTTGATTTCCTTAGCTATTCTCTTGTTTTCGGCTATGTTGGCCTCCCATACTTTAAGCATGATATTGCCTCTGATCTGCTCTGTGACAGACAGCTTTGGATTTTTTGATACCTCTTCATTTACTAAACATACTACTGCTTTTTGAAAAGTAGCCCTTGCTGCTTTAGCCTCTTTTTCCTTGAAAACAGTGTTATCAAAGGATTCACTTACTTCTTGAAAGTAATTTTGAATAATCTCTACTTTGGAGATCAATCTCTATTGCTCAACTTTTATCTTTGTATGCACCTCCAGTGACTGGACCTGAAAAACTTTCAAATCTATAACATGGCCTTATGTTGAATTCAATTTAGCTTGTAGTTGTCTTACAAGTTCTTCTTGTCGAATAAATTTCATTTGGCTCATCTGCATATTCTTGTTCATCTCGTCTAGACTTGACTTAAGCAATTCAATTTCCTGTTTGTCAACAACTCTAGCTTGTTCCAGACCTTTATTTATTTCTTCTCTGATATTTTTCTCAGTATTTTTTAATTGGCCTTGCAACTGGGTTATCATGTGATTACTTTGTTTCAGGATTGTTCTCGTATTGTCAACAGTAAAAAGTTTGGTTGTTTCCAAGGCTCCCATAGAGCCTGCTACCTCTGTAGCAAAATCTTCTTCTTCCAAATTCTTCCCGTCTACTAGAACTCAATGCTTCTTTACTATGGTACCTTCTCTATGATGCATCTCCTACTTCACCACAACCTTCCTCTTTTTACTAAAAAAGTAATCAGACGAGGTTATATCTTCACTATAGATAGGAGTAAGGTCACTAGCATATATGAATTGCAACTGGGGGATCCCAAAAGTGGACTATAAAGGAATCAAGGAATTAATGGGACTACCCAGCTCTGTAGATTTTTTTTCCTCTATTGTTTTGGGGATATCAATATGAATAGTTGATGGTGAAGGGGGAATCGATTTACTAGACTAGGGAGGTGTCTCAGACCTTTTTTTTCTTTTGGATCCTAGGTTCTCTGTCTGTGGAACTTCTGCTTTTTGCGAAGACGTTTCGGTCTCCTTTGGATTTTTCTCTTTATTTTCTTTATCCTGCACCTATGATCCGAAACTTGGGGGAGTAATTTCTTGTGCTAGAGGAGGGGTTGTTGATTCTCCCTCCAGTACATTTGGTAAACCACTTCGCCTGTTTCTATGGAAGGTCAAAAAAATGGCCTGCAAGCTGGGTGATAATGCTTGTACTCTGCCTAATACCTCCTCATAGGTTCTAGCTCCTTTGAACATGTCGTCGTAGGGGGATTTTTCATGTTCGTATTCTTTCAGATTGCAGTGGGAAAGGTAATTTACCACAATTTGATAAGGGTCATATTTTATGTGTTCGAGATCCACCAATTTGACCTCTTCTAGTGCTGCAGCTTCAACCTTGGAATGACCTAGGTTAAGTAGTGAAAACTTCCCAATCTGCACAGGGAAAACTGGCCAGAACTTCTTTTGAGTTGTTTTCAGTTCTATCTCAATGTCGCCTGTTATTGTTTGATAGGCCACCTCCTTGCACACCAATCTGTCAGGAAGGAATTTCAAAAGCATGTGAGGAGGAATTGAGCATCCGAAAACCCTGACATAGGAGAAATTATCCTCGATACACCAATCGGCAGTGGCCTTGAGGTTTCCTATGATTGATTCTGAAATACAAAGGGGTGAACAACCATACAACATCTTATGCATAGGTAACACTACGAAATGACAGATTTCGTAAAAGGAATCTTTAACATTTTCCTCCCATAGGTTAGAGTGATACTTATGAATGGGTTCAGTGAAGGTTGGGTTCGAGCTCCAATTCATCAAAGGAAATGGAGTCACGAAGCAGATAGCATCCATAATGTATGTAGACATGTAAAAATATATAGGACGACCTTTGGATTTTTCCGTTTGGTACTCTGTAATCTCCTTAGCTAGATTGTCTAATAAAATATTGCTCCAATTGAAATTGTAACCCTCGAATACTTCATGTAAAAGCGGCACCCATGCTGCAGGGAAATGGGTAGGGCTTTTCTTCCCGAAAAGTCTACATAGCATCAGAGCTACATAAACCATGTACTCATTTAATGGATCCGTGTCATAATTGCCATGGATATCAGCCCTAAATTTTGTTGGAATTCCCCACGAGTCTTTGATTATACCAGAATATGTTTGATTTCACTCTGTGCATTCCTTTCTTTGAAATTCACTTACAAATTATGCATTATAAATGTATTTAGGATTTGGAGACAATTTATACATTACTTGGATATGCTCCGTTCTAAACAAGCCGATGACGACCCCTTGGTTGTTTAAAATACTCCTTGTCTGCATGTCGGTTTTCTCTAAATCCCAGCTGATCATATCATTGTATGGAATAAGTTGTGGGCATGTGGCTATCTTGTGAAGCTTATACTTTGCTATGTCCTAGAGTTTGTTCTTGGAATCATCGGGGGAATTTTAATTTCATAGTCTAAGGTTTCAAAAAATTTCCTCCAGGATTTGATCGAATCAATAGCATGCGTCGTAGTATCTGATATAACATCTCCCTCCGGATTTTAGCTTTCACCTGCTTCTTCACTTTTCTTAGGTTCCTTTCTAGGTGCCATGATGTTTGTGCTAGAACGAAAGTCTATTGCAAAGAAAAAAATTGTAAGTTTTGTTGAATGCAACTCGCTCTTGATTCTGAAAAATAAGAATGAAATTTGAAAACCAAACCTTTATTAACCTTTAACTCATATTACAATGAGTGTATTGAGACAGGCGATAAAACTTTAATGTCTTAATGGGGAAGATACGCCTAGAGATATGCAATTGTGTTAAAAAAAATATCCATTTGTCTATTATAGATACTACTGTATATCGGTGATTCAAAACTAGAGCTTCGAAAGAAATGTCCTCAATGACTCCCAAATAACGAAACGCAAAAAATCATTTGAACATCATTAATCCTGTTTAAAATTAAGTTAATTAAGCTCATGGTTTTAATACTTTCATGATTTCACATTTCAGAGTTTCAAGTATCGTGTCCCCAAGATCTATGACACAAGCAAACCCTGAATCGTGAAATTGCAATGGGATTAATTAAGACACTAACCACTTGTATTAATCTTTTAATTAATCAAGATCAGGGATTAGATTTTTACTCTACGGGAATTCGGGAATCGACGGTTTGAGGGTCGAGACTTTGATAGCATTTTGATACAGGGAATCTCGAATCGCGACTGATTAATGTTTGTTAAATATGTTTAAAACTTAATTAATCGCATTTAAAATATACTTAGTGAAAATCACGTTGGGACTTTATAATACTTTTAAAGTTGTGATGATCGAAAAGAAACATTTGGAAAGTTTAGGGAGCTATTAATCGTTTTTATTTTTAATTATTTATTTCAAATAAAACCCTTTTCAAGACTTTGGTACCAGAACTTTGGAGTTTTTAATTGAAAATCATGCTTTGTGAATAGTTGAATCCCGAAACCCGAAAATTTCGAAAGACTTTTGACTCATTTTTAGAACTAAGGGTGGATCCATAACTAGAAAATAATGGAGTTTTAGGTTTAGAAAGGAAAAATTAAACTTCGTTTCAACAATTAACATAGGTAACGGAGACAACTCAAGTTGGTCGATGGCCTTCCAACATGCCAACGACATCACGCAAGTCGAGGCACCCTCATTAACCACCATACGGAAAAAAAAATTGTGTCAACGATTTCATGGTGTATGCCACTACTATCTGAAAATAAACATGGCGAGGGAGATGAATTTTATGGTCTGTAGGATTAAAAACAATCATTCATGAGTTACTGGTCTTACCCACTCCCAAGGCAGACAGTAATGCTTTCCTCTATGAGGGGAAACTCTGGAGGACTTCCAGAGCATACATCGCACAAGGAGTTTGTGTCAGATCCTCTATGGAGTAATTATGAGCAACCCTTGTGTTTTGGTTGTAAGAATCCTTTTTGAATGCACCCTTAGGGATGCGAGTCATTGTTTCTCCCACTGTCTTCTCAATTTGAAGAGGAGGCAGTGAGTTAGGGGATTTTTTTTCCTTCTCAATAGATTCTGGCATTACATATTTATGAGCCATGTTATGTAGATGAGCTTAGGCTTTCATCATATAAATTTTTGTGGCCCCATTTTTAGTATTGGGCGCGAGGGTTCCATGACTATCCCTAGGTGCTCTCATGGATGAGGAAGCTTGAGTTTTGTTTTTTCTCTTGTGGAAAATGGTTAGTCAATACGACATGCTTCATTTGTGCCAATAGCTTATGGGCTTCCTCAAGGCGAGGGCATTGGTGAGTCAAGTGGTCATCCGTGCAAAGCTTACATGAAAACTTCACCTTTCTCTTTTCATTTTTTCCCTCATGAGCATTATTTGCAGCCTTCGTATCCCTCTTACCCTTCATTTTTTTAGGTTTCCTCTTTCTCTCGGTTTGTTGGTTACCCTTGGGATTTCTTGATTACACAGTGTTTACATCTGACGTCTGGGTTATGGGGGAAGCCGAACTGGGAGTTTGGATGTCCACAGTCTATTGAATCGATAATTGGTGTAACTTATTAAACAACTAATATGTGGACTTTATCTGTGTTGAGCTTACTATTCTATCAGCGTGAGGCCCAATCTTCGGTTTGGTCTTGTCCAACGTCGACCGTGGTGCATCGGGAAGGATCTTGTATAGCATACCAAACTGAGAGTAAATCAGCTCCAGTTTTTGGGCTCTCATGATAGACTCTTCCTCGAAAAAAAAACTCTAGACGTCACGACGTCTTTGGATACACAAGGTACCAAGAACTTTAGGAACCACTCGAGAAAAAATTTAGGAGCAACCTTGACTTTAATTAAACTCTTTCATTGCCACCATTCTTGGATTTGGTCTGAGATATGGTCATCTTTCATTTGCTCGAATTTGGCCAGCAACTCAGTGTCGGCATCATATCTTACCAGTAACTGGAAATAGTTCAAGAAAACCATAGCCAAGTCATTAAAGTAAGTGTACTTCGAGCTATCGAGCTCGATATATCATTTTATGGCACCCCCTATAAGAGAGCATTGAAATTAACGCAACTAAATTAAATCATCCTTTAATGAGTTGGATGAGCACCATAAATGAAAAGTCATGACATGATCATCTGGATCTTCACCAGGATTTCCTTCAAACTTAGGGATGTCTGAGGGAAAATTAGTCGGCATGGGGGGGCAATGCAGATCATGATAGATTGGGTCATTCAAAAATCATGACAAGTCTAGAAAATGCAGAGTTTCTAGAAAAGGTAGTCTCGGTTGTGGCGTATTCACATGAAAAGAGGGCCCTAGATTTTGGTTGGCACCAGGTTTCCAGGAAAATTTTGACTGTTGGCCAGGGTTTTGGTAGATACCATGGTGGCCCTATCCAGTAAAAGGGACTTATGTTTGATTGTGCATCATCCTATGATTCCCATAGTTAGATGACATTCCTTGTGCAGAGATCGCTCCATGTATAGTATTCCAAGGACCTTGGTTGGGGATGCCCCCAACCGACCCTCCTAGCATAGGTATTGAACCCTACATGGGGTTCCATAGAGTGTGGGAGGGGTTTCCCCCGATCAGCATACCTTGTGAAGGAAATGAACCTTGCCAAGGATTTCCATGACCTTTTGAAAAGTAAACTCATGTCATCGCTCCCTTTGAAGGAATGAAACCTTGCATAGGGTTTTGTTGACCAAAAACGGGGTTGACCCCGGTCTAGAAAGAAGAGAAATTGTTGTTTCCAAATGCATCGAACAAAGAAAATGGCATGGATCCCACCGGATTCATGTAGGATTAAGTTCCAAGACTCCCTCCACTAAACAAACTAGAGTTGGTATTAAGCCCGATCGGTCATTGGAAAGTTCCTCTGAGCGAAGGGGATGGAGGTGGGATGTGACCCCCATCGTAAGGGATAGCATTGAATGGGGAAGTGGTGCCCATGGTGGATCCTTGCAAGGGAGAATTAGATATCCATGCCCCCAGACCAACGGTCTATAGAGTAGAGTATATTAAAATTGAGTTGGAGTCAAAACTCGGCATCCCATATGAAAAGGGAGTGCCATATGTGTTTTGAATGGAGGTAATAGTGGTTAAAGTCATCGAAGTTATTTTTTAACTACCTGAAGTAGTGGGCATGTGGACAGTTGTAGTCTTGACAGGAGGAGGTGGGGGAGGAGGTACAATGCCCCCTCTTGTGGCAATCGATTTGGGAGTAGGAGGACTCCTTGAAGAATTAGCACTAGTTTCTACCATCGTCGATCGTTGAACAAATTGTCCTTCAAGAGAAGTCACCTCGAGAGGGACTATCTGAATTAGAGGAGGTGTTGATAATTCAGTGATCTGATTATTTGTTGGCATAAAACCTTCAGTCTCGAGGTCAGAAATAATGGATTCCTTCTGGGCAGGAAATTATTCTATGGGAGTTGTCTTGGGCATAGTTTCATGTGGCCCAGTAGCTTCGAATGAGCCTTCTTAATCTAGCATGTGCCTCAACGGTGGTGGAGGTGGCTCTAAAGTAACTGGAAACAGGCCACGAATCCTACGTGAATGGTGGAGTTGTTGATATTCCACCTTGTGAAATGATCAACCAACACTTGTTAGGTTTAGCTAGTGTGAAACATAGAGCACACACTAAAAATTTCCTAATGGAAAATCAAGCAAATAATTGACTAGTGGGAAGAAAAGTTATGCCAATTGATGCTAGAGAAACTTATCGGTGCAAGTGTAACTCGAACATGGAAACACGCTTTGGGTATACTCTACAAAACACAATCCGACGTCTTCCCTGAGTACCACGGTATATCCCTGTAGACACCTCTATAAGTCCCTAAAAACAGACAACTAGGTTGCCAGCTCCCAATCAATCACCAGGCAGGTATAGTCGACAGTCGGGTTGATCATAATGAGAAAGATAACAAAGTATGAAGCCTTTCAAGGCTATCAAAGGAAAATGGTCTGGAAGACAATTGAACATCTCGAATAGATTTGAGGTCTACGAGGCTCCGTAGTCAAATGTGATTAGTGTAATTCCCAAGAACGACCCTCAATATACAATCCCCACTATGCTTGGTCCAGCTTTGGAGGGGTTATCTCCTCTACCTTTCCTTACACAACCTCATGTTTAGCCCTTGTGTTAGATGGGGGTCTCGAATGACTCTTACAAAACTAGACTCTAACACTCCCTATCACAAACCCTTATGTTTGTTTATATGGCCTTGAAGAGTTTCCTCTTCACACCTCCTTCAAGGCCCTTGAGACTAGACTAGTTGGTGAACCCTACAAACAAAAATTCTAATTGATTTTAAGTGTTAAGCGTTAATTTTTATTGTCTTGACTAACTCAAAAAGGGTACGGACGTGAAAATTATGTTGTTTGGAAGAGACGAAAGAGAATAAATACTTTAGAACATTTATGAAAAAGAAAACTACATTCTTCAAATTGAAAGATAAGGCCTTCAAATCTTTGTAAATGCAAACTTCTCAAAATAATATTTCAAGATCCTATAATGCAAAA
>ML821501.1:92474-122881 GCA_009831015.1 Picea engelmannii
AGAATTAGATATCCATGCCCCCAGACCAACGGTCTATAGAGTAGAGTATATTAAAATTGAGTTGGAGTCAAAACTCGGCATCCCATATGAAAAGGGAGTGCCAGATGTGTTTTGAATGGAGGTAATAATGGTTAAAGTCATCGAAGTTATTATTTAACTACCTGAAGTAGTGGGCATGTGGACAGTCGTAGTCTTAACAGGAGGAGGTGGGGGAGGAGGTACAATGTCCCCTCTTGTGGCAATCGATTTGGGAGTAGGAGGACTCCTTGACGAATTAGCACTAGTTTCTACCATCGTCGATCATTGAACAAATTGTCCTTCAAGAGAAGTCACCTCGAGAGGGACTATCTGAATTAGAGGAGGTGTTGATAATTCAGTGATCTGATTATTTGTTGGCATAAAACCTTCAGTCTCGAGGTCAGAAATAATGGATTCCTTCGGTGCAGGAAATTATTCTATGGGAATTGTCTTGGGCATAGTTTCATGTGGCCCAGTAGCTTCGAATGAGCCTTCTTAATCTAGCATGTGCCTCAACGGTGGTGGAGGTTGCTCTAAAGTAACTGGAAACAGGCCATGAATCCTACGTGAATGGTGGAGTTTTTGATATTCCACCTTGTGAAATGATCAACCAACACTTGTTAGGTTTAGCTAGTGTGAAACATAGAGCACACACTAAAAATTTCCTAATGGAAAATCAAGCAAATAACTGACTAGTGGGAAGAAAAGTTACGCCAATTGATGCTAGAGAAACTTATCGGTGAAAGTGTAACTCGAACATGGAAACACGCTTTGGGTATACTCTACAAAAAACGATCCAACGTCTTCCCTGAGTACCACGGTATATCCCTGTAGTCACCTCTATAAGTCCCTAAAAACAGAAAACTAGGTTGCCAGCTCCCAATCAATCACCAGGCAGGTATAGTCGACAGTTGGGTTGATCGTAATGAGAAAGATAACAAAGTCTGAAGCCTTTCAAGGCTATCAAAGGAAAATGGTCTGGAAGAAAACTGAACATCTCGAATAGATTTGAGGTCTACGAGGCTCCGTAGTCAAATGTGATTAGTGTAATTCCCAAGAACGACCCTCAATATACAATCCCCACTATGCTTGGTCTGGCTTTGGAGGGGTTATCTCCTCTACCTTTCCTTACACAACCTCATGTTTAGCCCTTGTGTTAGATGGGGGTCTCGAATGACTCTTACAAAACTAGACTCTAACACTCCCTATCACAAACCCTTATGTTTGTTTAGATGGCCTTGAAGAGTTTCCTCTTCACACCTCTTTCAAGGCCCTTGAGCCTAGACTAGTTGGTGAACCCTACAAACAAAAATTCTAATTGATTTTAAGTGTTAAGCGTTAATTTTTATTGTCTTGACTAACTCAAAAAGGGTATGAACGTGAAAATTATGTTGTTTGGAAGAGACGAAAGAGAATAAATACTTTAGAACATTTATGAAAAAGAAAACTACATTCTTCAAATTGAAAGATAAGGCCTTCAAATCTTTGTAAATGCAAACTTCTCAAAATAATATTTCAAGATCCTATAATGCAAAAAGTTTCCTAGAATGAGATTTTCGTTTTAGGATGAAAACTACTAAAATTTCAGGGAAAGAAAGAAAGGAACTTTGAAAAAGAACTATTTTATTTTTTAAAAAGACAACCTATGCTACAATTACCAAACTAAATGCATAACTAAATGCAATATTTTTTATTTTTTTTTTGAAATGCTTAGAAAAGAAAAACATAAGTAAAAAAACTTTTTTCTTTTTCAAAGCATAAACTAGATAAAGAGAAAATAAATATAAGACTCATACAGACCCTAAACCACTGCCTGAATGCAGGGATTCACTAGAATCCTCAGGAGGATCTAATGCTTATAGGTCAAGTCTAAACCTCTAAATAAGACAAAATAAAAATACCATTAAGAACAAGTAAAAATTGAATCTTTAACCCAACCCAAAGACCACTAACAGAGACACTGAAAAGTTCAAGAAGGCCTGAGAAGCACAAAGCTTCTTGTAAGGAAAGAGAAAGTCTATTTTTAAAAAAACCTTCCAAAACACAGAGACCCAGTCTGTCCACAAGAAGCATGTGTATGTATGTGGGTTGTATATTGTGCAGACTGTGTATGTACGTGGGATAAATAGAGTGTGTGTACACCTCTGGAAATTTTCAAATAGAAAAAAGGATTGGAAAACAGAATGAGTAGGGAAGGTTGGTAGGCACCTGGAAGGTGACCAGAGACCCTAACAGACTCAGTAAACTTGAAAAAAACTCAAAAAGAAACTGAAAAAACTAAAATCAAACCAAAATCTCCCACTAATACCCTAGAGAGACTCCCTAGTTGAGTCGCAAATTCTACTACGGGTAAAATCCCCCTATACTCGGTCTAGGTACAAGCAGAGCGTTGAATTCTCTTAAAATATTGGTCTAGCCTTAAGCTATCTCAAAACTATCTAAATGAAATGACAAGAGATATGAAAGAAGGTCAATGGTGCACCTTGGGTCCTTACGTCCGGTGTAGACCTATTTCGCCCCTTGCAGCCTCGTAGATTTCGAGTCTCCTCCCAAAGTTGACCTGCAAAAGCTTAGGAAAACAATGCTACAGCACATACAATCTCTACTTATCACCTTCAATGTTCATATATATACATAGATGCATAAATTAATAAAATCATAAAGACATAATGTTTTGGGACAAGAATGAACTCTTTTATTAAGTTTCAAGACAAAAATGATTACAACCTTTGTGAGGAATCCCTCCACAATCCAGGTCTGGGATCCTCTATCGTAGCTCTAAGTTTATCTATCCCACACTATCTTCTCACAACCATCTTATCTCTTGGGAAAGGGGAAAGGGTTGTATAAGGAGAAAAGGGTTGGAGGGGAAGGTTGAGGCCAAAAACTCAGAAAGGGATGCAAAACTTGAGCTAAGAAGGGGAAGGGATTTTGGCAGAGTTTTCTTATTCTCTTGCTTGTCTTTTCAAATGACACCCCAATACCTCTTTTAATGTGAGAAAAAGATAGTTATTTCGTTTGGGGACGGGATACAAGGGGTAAAATAGTTAGGAAACCCACTATAGCATGTAAACTCCATCAAATTCCTTGCAATTTTATATTTATTGCAATTTGTGGAGGTAAACGGGAGCTAACTAATATGCATCTCATGTATGTAGGTGGGCTAACCAGTATGCAACATGAGTGTGTACATGGGCTATCATTTCAGCAGGGCACGTACATGTTCCAAAAAATGGTTTTTTAAGAAGAAGCCTCAACAGTATTTTGGAAAATTATGTAAGTGGAAATGATAATGTCTTGTATGCATAGGTAAGGAATTTTTGGACTATAACACTAGAAGACACAAGGATTCATGGACATCTCAATTTATATATAAAGCAAAGGGATAGCTCCATCTCATTTCATACACAAACTTACTTCAAGTACAATATGTTAAAATTCTTGTTAAGCAGTGAAGTGTGTTATGTATTCTTTAACTTTACACTATTAAAATAATAATTGCATGCATAAGGATCACTAAAATAAATACATCCACAATATACACAAGATTTATCCTAGGAAACCCTCGTGGGGATAAAACCCAACAAAGATTATTCAATATAGATTCTTAAACAAGTACAATGTCTCTCTCACGAGAGATCTCACCAAAATAGAAGATAAACCAAAAAACCCTAACCAGAATAGAGTAGTGCACCACTAGACAAAGATAGTCCTTCACCAGATAACCAAATCCCTTCACCAGAACACCCTTCCTCTGTATTTGTGTCACTCTTACTTTGTAGTTGCGTCACTCTCTTAGACTTGTGCGCTTGTCTTGTGTGAGAGATCTTGTTGTGTGTGTTCTTCAAATGAGGCGCCTAGCCTCTTATAAATACAAGTTGTGCCCCTAGAAATTAGGTTAGGGATGACATGTCCACTTTATCTTTCTAATTTACAATTGACTTTTCAAGGCACAATAGGGCCAACTTTTACAAAGGCACAATAGGTTCGACTTAAAAAATATAATATAATATTGTTCTTTCGGGTTTTATCTTGGTGAAATACAATATGAATATAATAATAAATTCTTTTGAATCTACTCAAACTTTAACACTCCCTCTTAGAAACAAAGATTCTTCTAGAACGATCATCATGACTCCTTCTACTCTTTTATACACTTAACCATTGACTTGTTATATTTCCACAAATCTATATTAAATAAGTTTGATAACCACATCATCATCCAAGGTCTCATAATCCATATGGGCTTTATGTCATCACGGGGATTTTACTCGTCATCTCACACAGAATATGGCATCTAGTTCCACAATGAACTAGTAACCTCTGGCTAGAACACCAGGAAACTGGTCCACAATGACTAGGCATATAATCACAAGGATTAGGAGATGTAGTGCGCACACACGACCCATCTATCCCAAGGCTAAGAAACACCTCCAACCACACAGGTTGGCCCACCAGCTTAAAAAGTCGGGTAACTAACTAGCCCTGAAGGCATGGCATTTGTTGACCTTGTGCGAGCTCATGTTGACTGGTGCCATAGTCAATAACTTGTGTACCATAATTTTTCACTAGAGTAGCAATCTATGTACCATACTTTTTCACTAGAGTAGCAGTAACTCGGCGTACCATACTTTTTCACTGGAGTAGCAGTAACTCGACGTACTAGAATTTTTCACTAGAGTAGCCCTCTGTGTACCAGAATTTTTCACTGGAGTAGCCCTCTGCGTACCATATTTTTTTACTGGAGTAGTTGTAACATGCCCATGAATGACCACCCGTTGCTTATGCCACATGTTGAAGTTGTTTCCTTGGATTGCAACTGTAACTCATCACTCCCTCTTACTAGGGACATCCTTATGTACCACACCAAGCTTGTCTTTGAAGTACACAAACTTCACTCTCGAAAGAGGCTTGGTCAACACGTTAGCTATATTCTTGTCTATAGCGACATATTGGAGCTTCACTTCTCCCCTCTTTACTATATGTCTGATCTAATGGTACCTGATCTTGATATGCTTCGACATTTCATGGAACATTGGGTTCTCTTTAAACTTCACACAACTCCAGTTGTCACACCAGATACAAGTCGCCTCTAACTCGATATCAAACAATCATGCAAGCAAATTCTGAAGCCACATTACTTCGTTGCTAGCTGAACATGCTACTATATATTATGCTTCAGTTGTAATGAGTGCCACACTAGTCTTCTTCCTGACGAACCATTAGATCATGGTCGATCCCATACTAAAGAAACATACAGATGTACTCTTATGGTCTGCAACACTATCGTCCCAATCTAAATTAGTAAATCTTTGCAGTCTTATCTCACAATCTAAATCATATCTGATTCCATAATCAATTGTACCCTTCAAGTACCTCATCACATGTTTTGTTGAAATCAAATGAACACTTCTCGGCTCAACCATATACTGACTCAATGTGTTCACCGCAAAACATATATTTGGTCTTGTGTTCGTTAGGTACATCAATGAACCAATTATATGTCTATAGATGGTGGCATCCATTGTCTCTGAATATGTATCACTCAATAACTTCATATTTGTCACCATCAGTGTAGGCATGGCCTTACAATCCATCATTTTGAATCTCTTCATAATCTCCACAGTATATTTTCCTTGATTAAGGATACTCTCACTCAGTCTCTTCCATACCACCAGACCTAAGAAGTAATGCATCATGCCTAGTTTTTTCATCTAGAACTCCACAGCAAGCTTCCTCTTACTCTCAGTGATAAGATTATTGTCTCTTGTTAGAAATAGGTCATCCACATACAATAGTAGTATCATTGGTCCACCATACACAACCTTGAAGTATAGGTTGGAATCTACTTTACTCTTTGTAAATCTCAAGCTCATCAGGAAGCTGTCAATTCTATCGTACCATTCTTTGGGTGATTTCTTTAACCCATAGAAGTATTTCTTCAATATGCACACATGTTCCTGACTATCATGTGTCTCGAAACCTTGTGGATTATCCACATACACTTCCTCTTCTATTAAACTATTTAGAAAAATTTTATTTACATCCATCTGGTGTACCTTCCACTTCATCACAGCATATATTGAAAGTATAGCTCTAATGTAAGTGTATCTCACCACAGGAGAAAATGTCTCCCCATAATCTATTCCTTATGTATGGGAGAAACCACGTGTTACGAACCTTGCCTTGTATTTATCAAAACTTCCATCTGCTAAATGTTTTGTCTTGTAAATCCACTTGGAACTTACAACTCTCTTCTCTTTCAGTCTCAAACATCGTTATTTACAATATACTGGTAATATTCAACCATGGAATCCTTCCATTCTTTCTTCTTTGCAGCCTCTTCATAACTGGTAGGTTCAACATCAATGATGTCACTTAACAATGCCACATAGCTAGAGTAAGGTCATGGCCTCTTTATTTCTTTGAAGGATCCATCTGGAGCACCATACTTCTCTACATCCTGAATAATTTCTCGAGCTCAAGCTAGTCTTATCTTCTTAGTATTCATCTCTCGATATGAATCTGCAGGTTTATGTGGTTCTTCCATATCATGATCTTCTAGTACAACATCATTACCTACATTTGTATATGTAACTCTGGGATCTCCAAGCTCCTCATCATTAATCTCATATGTACGATGTTTCCTTGATATACTGAAGGTTACATCCTCATCGAAGCTGACATCTCTGTCGGTCTCAATCTGATGGTGACTAGGGATGTAAACTTTGAATTCCTTTGATGTCTCACTGTATCCAATAAATATACCCTTCTTTCCTGAAGGGTCCAACGTCGATCTATTTTCCTTAGGGACATGCACATATACTGGATAGCCAAATATCCTCAGGTGGATGACCTCTAGATTTTCACTAGTAAACATCTCTTATAGTGTCTTGTTCCTAAGGAATTTGTGGGGACTTATGTTCTCCACATACACAATGGTCCTAGTTTCTTCTTCCCACAGATGCATTGGTAAGTCTTGATCATGAATCATGGACTTCATTGCTTCCATGATTGTATTGTTCTTTCTTTCTGCTACACCATTCTATTGAGGATTGTAGGGAGTAGAGATCCCCCTCTTAATCCCAACTTCCTTACATAATGCCTTGAATTCATCTTAAGTAAATTCTCTTCCCTTATCTAATCTCAAAATATTTATCTTCTTTTCAGACAGGTTTTCAACAATTTCCTTGAACTATTTGAACTTGTTGAATACTTCATTTTTATCCTTCAAGAAGTAAATCCAAGTTTTACGTGAGAAATCATCAATAAATGAAACATATTATACATACATGCTAAGTGAAGCGGCTGACATCAGTCCACACACGTCTGAATGTATAATGTCCAAGACTCCTTTGGTTTTTCTGTCGCTGCTTGGAAATGGTTTATTTGCATTCTTTCCTTGTGTGCATCCTTTGCATATGCCTTCATGTTCCACTTGGATTTATTGCAAACATGTCACCATCTTTCTCACAATAGGTAAGTCTTTTTAATGTATATGAGAAAATATTTTATGCCATAGCTCACTTGGAGTAATTGTATTGTGTACTAGCATTGAAACTAGGTGTCCCTTTAACGTGTATAATCATCCTTCTTGGACACCAATCACTACAACATCATCAATATATTTTCCTCTAGGACACATGAGGACTTCACCATCAATGAAATAAATTTGGAATCCTTTCCCATCTATAGCTGAGATAGAAAGGTTATTCTTCTTTAAACCAGGTACATACAACACATCCTTCTTCTTCATAGGTTTTTCAAAGTCTAACTTGTAGGATGCTTCTCCTACTCCTTTAATGGGGTAATGATAGTCATCACCTAGCTTCACCTTGTGAGGTGAATCTTTATGAACTATATATGAGAGAGATTCCTTATAACTAGTCATGTGCTTAGAAGCACCACTATCAATAAGCCATGTGTTACTTCCATGAGTGAGTGTACCTCTAAGAGCTAAAATCAAAACATATTCTTCACTTGAGTCTTCTTATTCGGTTTTCTCATGATCATGTTCATCATCTTCTGTGGCATGAGAATGATGTCTTTTATACTTTCCTTTTTTTATATGACCTTTGGAGTTGGGACAATTTATGGCAATGTGTCCCATCTTCTGACAAATGAAGCATCTGTAATTTGGGAAATCCTTCTTGAACTTGTGAGCCTTTTTTAATCAATGAGGTTTCTTATGTGAGTGAAATTCCTTCTTTCTCTTAGATTTTATGGTATGTGCTACTAGGGATTGATATTCTTCATTGCCCAGTTTCTCTTCTCTTGATGCGAATATAGTTTCTTCCTAAGTACAATCCTCCCATAGTCTGCTAAACCTTGTTAGCTTCTTATTAAACATATACCATGAATGAATGATTCCCAAGATCTCGAGATGCCATTCAATTTAGTCATCACCAACTCAGCTTCTTTGATTGTGTCTCCAATGGCTTCAAGTTGTTCTTTGATTTGAGACACTCTTGTGAAGTATGATTGGATAGTTTATGAACTTTGCATCTTTTCATTCTTGAGTTGTGTTCTCAAGGTCATCTTCTGGGTGATATTCTTTCCTTCATACAATTGGGATAAGGCATCCAACATTTGCTTGGGATTTTTCAATGATGAGACATGGGGGATCAAATGATCCTTGATAGAATCAACAATGATTATCTTCACCTTCACTGGATTATTTTTGTACTTTTCTTTGGCCTCATCTTCATTAGGTTCTAGAAATTCTTCTTTTATGAAATCTTCTAGATCATTCTCTTCTAGAATGAGCATCACATTGTACTTCCATGCTCGAAAGTTATCAGCACCTTCAAGCTTCTCATCAGGCTTGGTACTGGGTGCCATCCTATGCTTGAACAATACAATAAGAAAAATAAAAAATTTCAAAGAAAGGTTTTGTACTTACCAGAGAATATTATGCCAAGGTGATCAGTTCCATCTTCAATTCTACAGCTGGCAAGACGTCTTGAACTAGGTTTTATGAGGAAACCCTAATTTCTCAAAATATGAATTTTGGAATTCTGCTCTGAGGGAAATGTGCACCCTCTTAAGGTGATTTCCTTGGTGGTATTACTTTAAATAGCGTCCTTCAAAAGTGGGTGAAAAAATCTTATAGGGTTTTGTGCAATTGCAGCAATAGTTGCAGTTTACAAAACTTCATCAAACTGAGAATCTAAACCCAAGGAAAGATGTTCTAGGGTTAGGAGATTCTTCATGTGGTCTTAGTTTCCCCAATGAGATCTTCTAGACTGTGCAAATGGATTCTTTCAGGCCTGCTCTGATACCATGTTAAAATTATTCTTAAGCAGTTAAGTGTGTTATGTATTCTTTAAATTTAGATTATTAAAACAACAATTGCATGCATGAGGATCATTGAAAGAGAGACATCCATAGTTTACACAAGATTTATCCTAGGAAACCCTCATGGGGAGAAAAGCCAACAAAAAATCTTCAATATAGATTCTTCAACAAGTACAATGTCTCCCTCAAGAGAGATCTCACCAAAATAGAAGATAAACTAGAAAACCCTAACCAAAATAGAGTAGTGCACCACTAGACCAAGATATTCCTTCACCAGATAAACAAAACCCTTCAACAGAACACCCTTCCTATGTAGTTGCATCACTCTTCCTATGTAGCTGTGTCACTCTCTCAGACTTGCACACTTGTCTTGTGTGAGAGATATTGTTGTGAGTGTTCTTCAAATGAGGTGCCTAGCCTCTTATAAATACAAGTTGTGGCCCCTATAAATCAGGTCAGGGCCAACTTGTCCACTTTATCTTTCTAATTTAGAATTGACTTGTCAAGGCACAATAGGGCCAACTTTTACAAAGTCACAATAGGACCAACTTAACAAATATAAAATAACATTATTCTTTAGGGATTTGTATTGGTCAAATACAATATGAATATAATAAGAATATCTTCTGAAGCTACTCAAACTTCAACACAAGAAATATTAAGCTTAACGATTTATCATTGAATCCTAGTGGTTACCAAGATTCATGAACATCTCAACATCTCAACTGAAGTCTCATTCACAAGTTAAAATTTGTGTCCACTATGATCCATGGACATGTCAATTCATATGTCAAGCACAAGGACAAAACAATCTTATTTCATACGCAATCTTACTATAAGAACGAATATATGTCAAGTTTCGCACATTAATCCCAAGGCCACTAGGATTTGTGGACATCTCAAATAATGATAATACACAAGATTGTGTATGTCAAATTGAATCACAAGAAATCTCTAGGATCCATGGGAATCTCAAAGATTTGAATATACAATATCAAGGATGTCTCATTATGAATCCTAGTTGTTGATAGGATGGATATATCATTTCAGGGATATCTCAAAACCATTTCATACACAAGCTTACTACAAGCACAAGGAATCTCAATCTTAAGGATTTCTCATTTAATCCTAGCGACTACTAGGATTCATGAACATCTCAATTCATGTATGAAACATAAGGATAAGCATAGCTCATTTCATACACAAGCTTGCTACAAGCACAAGGTATCTCAAGCTTGCAAATTTCTCATTGAATACCAGCAGCCGCTAGGATTCTTGGACATCTCAAAATTAGATGGCTCATGTACACAAGCTCAAAAATGGGTCATTGAATCTAACAATCACTAGGATACATGGACATTCATTAGAGAAATTTTGGATTCTATAATGGGCATCGTAAGAAAAATACTAAAATAGTAGAGCGTGTGCCACATCATACTACATTGTAGATGTTATTTAGTGAAGGTGAATATATTCTCATTAATGACAATTTTCATGTAAGCTAAGTTCATGTAGAATTACAAGATGAGAGTTAAAGATAATAATGAGATATTTAGATTTTTATAGACACATCATAAATGATATAGTGCTCGAACATTTTAATTTATATAATATAATATTAATTAAAATTTATCACATATACAACTAGTATTTTGTATATTTAATATTAAATTTAAAAGTAAAGAAATTAATAACTTAATAAATATAATTAAACAACATAATAATGCTAAGAAACAGTTTCATTATTATTCATTTTTATAACCTTTTAGTTATATTATATTAGAAGGTATACTTCCACACACAACATTAGTGAAAATTTGAGATAGATCCTAAGTTAAATGTATTTTATTGGATAAAACTCTTGAAGGGTAAAATATAGAAATATGTTTTTTCACCTATTTTTAGTTTATCTCATTGTAATTTCCTTAAAATTATGAATTATAGTACTCATTTGATTCACAATGTAATTATTCATCCAATGACTACCCACACTTATACTTTTAGTGAGATAAATTCAAAATAAGTGAAAAAAAAATGGTTTTATTTTTCCCTCCAAAATATTTAACATTATTTAAAATATTATTTATTTTTTCTCATTAATGTATAAATGATATAAAATAATTATCATATTCCAAAGTGATTCTATTCCAACAAGAACCTCATGATGATATTAATCAATTCAAGGTTCTTTACTAATGTGAGGTTTATATTTGGATAATTATTATCAAATAAGAACTAGACAAATAGTCACATTTGACTAGTATATCTCCAACTCAATAATTATCATTGATGTTATTTCTTGAAATTTTATTGGTTATTGAATTTTCTACTCCACAACGATCTTTTTTTATGAGACTCATTTTAGGCCTGAAATTTTCTCTAATGCAATGGTGAACTGTTGCAAAGAAAATGATAAGAGATTGATGGAAAACACTCTTACCACCACTAATATTAGTAGGCATTATAGATTTACTAATATGTGGTGGGGTCTAGCTTCGTAAAAGGATCGAGAAATTAAAAAATAGAGTTCCTTAGTCTGCAAGGACATGTGCAATACTTGACATATTAATAAAAGGATCAAGAATTATTCAATGTGTTGTGGAAGAAAACTTTGATTTTGGTTGTCAGTTTGGAGAGCCTAATATTTTGTCAACACTTTTACATGATTTTCCTCTTTAGTTGCAGACACCATTGTACACTTTCCTAGTTGTGTTAAAAACCATGACTCTAAACCGTTTTAGTTTCTAGTGGAAAACAATGATTTAAATATTTTATCTATTCTTATCATAAAAATGACTAGTCTTCTCATAATTTGCTCCCCTTCGATATTGCTATCAAGAATTCCAAATACAATTATGAAATATCTCTTGGAATTTATGAATTTTGAGGTGAAAAAACTTACAAGTTTTATGTCATTTTCCTTATATACCTTGCATACATGTCTCAAGAAGTAAAAATAAAGGGGGGTAAAATCATGAAGGTGGGTTACAATTTTGTGAGAATCGGGTCTCCAAAATTCCTAGCAGCCTTTTTCGGACAAACTCCTTATTCTTTCGTCCAAGAGACAGGTTTTTTTTGGCCGAACGTTTAGACGTCAAATCGAACGGCACCCTAATAGTGCCTTAAACAGTCGTGTACAAGATTTTCTTGACAGATTTTTTCATCTGGTGCAACCTTTCAAATGAATTTGTTTTTATATATCCCTTACCTCTCGGACATTTTATCGTTGTCCAAACTGTTGAGATTCTGCAAGCATATGTTCTTTGTTGGTGGCGTTAGTTGTTTTTGGTGGCAATCATTGTTGTTGGTGGCATTCGTTGTCGTTGGTGGTGGTCATTGTTGTTGGTGGCATTGGTTAGAAAGGGCTCCATCTAGAGGCTTCATCAATCCAAAGGCTTCAGTTTTAGGTAATTCTAAACTTATTCTAGTTATATGTGTTTTATTTTAATTTTTTTATGAAAATTACATTTTTGAACATGGACAGGCCTAACGGCCATGTCCATGGACAAGGTCAGGTTATGTAAGTCCACAAGGACAATGGTTTTGTCTTTGTTTTAAACATTTCATAGAATCTTAGAAGTAGGACATAGTTCAATTTTGTTGAAGTATTTAGGACTGATAAGGGAAAACAACTGGAAGTATTTAACGGAGTGTTATTTACTAGACTATATATGTGATAATAGGTAGTGTTTTTACTACAGATATTTCTAGGCATGCTTTACATGAGTATATTTTTTTATGCCGAATCAGGCCATGTCCATGTACATGATGGACAGGGCCATGGCATGTAAATCCACAAGGACAATGGTTTTGTCTTTGTTTTAAACATTTCATAGAATCTTAGAAGTAGGACATAGTTTAATTTGGTTGAAGTATTTAGGACTAATGAGGGAAAACAACTGGAAGTATTTAACAGATTGTTATTTATTAGACTATATATGTGAGAATAGGTAGTGTTTTTACTATAGATATTTCAAGGCATTCTTTACATGAGTATATTTTGTATGCCTTATATCAAATAGAAAATGTATATTTCATTTTTTTTTTCTTGATATAGATATTTTTTCTCTTTGGAAAAAGAATGTTGGATTTAAACATTTTTACTTATATTTGAACTCTATCCATAGATCGGAAATATAAATATTCCACCTTTGGTTTGGGGGAAACTTGGCCTTAGACTCGATAACTTGGAACTTCTCAATAAATTCTTCAATATGCATTTCCCTCTAGAAAAATGCATGAGTTGAATTTCATATGGATCGTCTGAGTGGCAATCTACTATTTGAGTTAATGCATCTACAAAATCGCTAAAATCTCCTCTAAATTTTTTACCAATCCATCTTTCTTCCCAAGTATGAGCTACCCCATCTAGATGTTATAGTTTCACATTCAAATTATCCTCTTGTTTGTACATGTGTTACACCTTGAACATGAACTTAACTAGGAAACTTCACCACAAAATTGTGGTGTGATATCTTCATCTAAAGATTATAAGTGGGTCTCTAGGAGTTTCATGGTGGTGGCAACAATTGTACCCTAGAGGTGTGTGTCCCTTTGTTCCAAAGGGTTTATCTCCCCCTCTTCATCTTAAAATATTGGGTTGAGGTATAAGGATTCAAGTTCCCTAACTCATTTTCCCTACAAAAAATACTTCATTTCATTTATGAAAGCTTCATCTAGATATTCCTTAGTCACATAAGATTTGGATCTAGTCCTCAACCTTTTTTTTTTTTTCTTAAAATATACTAAGAATAAAAACATAGCAAGAGTGAAAATTGGTTGATCGCTCAAACCAAATTGCATTGGACCTGTATTCAAAGGTGTGGCCATTGTTGCAATTGAAATGGATTACACCTTTGGATATAAGTAATGGAGGAAGACTCTCTAAGAGACACTATAAATGGGTTGATTTGTATTGATATAATGATAGATATATATCATAGAGGGGAAAGCCCCTAAAAAATTTTAAAGAGGGAAAAATACTCTAATAAAACCCTAAATAAAGAATTAATTAAATAAATAAGGCATTAGGCTCTTACTATGTTAAAGTGGCCTTATCACAAATATAACACTACTACAAAACCTTGAGCTTATAAAAAAATGGGCAGCTACATAAATACTTATGCCTGTGATGGATTTTGTGGTTAGGTACATGACACATAAAACCCTTATTTTGAGGTTTGGTGCACCAAGAATGGGTCTTCCGTTGGACATCAATCAAGGCTATAAACTACATAATTTGGTCATATAAACTACTTTTAGAGATCGTGACCCATGCATTTTGCCTCAAATGATGATTTGGAAGATGTTATTAGCTCATGAGTGTAATATTATCCTTATAAAAAGGTTTGTCACACCAAGGATGAGTTTCATGTCCTCATGATTTGAGCAAACAATTAAGGGGCTTATTCCTTAAATGGTCAATAATGTTTTGTGTGTTTGATTCAATGGTTTTGTGCACTACAAGAAGTTCTTATCACCTAAGAGATGCATCAAGAGTAAAATCTAGGGGCTTGGGACCTTGAGGAGATATTCTAAGGCACATGGACCATGAATGGGGACCTACACCAATATAAATCTTATTTGGATGGTATCTTTGGCAGCGGAGTTGGATAAGGGTACAATTACAAAGTTTGGAAAACAAAAAAAGGGTCTCCTTATCCAAGACATGATACAAAGCCAAAATTTGGTGGGTTAGGCCCTAAACAAGCTATTCCTAAGGCACATGGGCCATGCATGGGTTGTTAGACCATGATGCATCTCCTTTGTAGGAATATTTGACTTAGGACTAGGGCTTGGTCCCAATTCAAAGGTTTAACACACCAAGGGAGAGTCTCCTCACCTAAAACATTCCTCAAGGATGGGAACAAGTGGATTAGGAACTATGTACAACTTTTAGGACATATTGTACAATAGAAAACTAATGTATTAGGCCCTACACACTACTTTCATGGATCATTATCCATGACAAAGGAATCATATCACAAAATGTTCACTTTATCATGAATATTTGGGAAAAAAATTGGATACACCCATAATTATAGGGTTTGGCACACCAAAGACATGTCCCGTAGACCATCATATTATTTGAGGCAAAAAAATAGGATCTTAGGCCCTAAAAAATACTTATATGGCTCATCGATCATGCACATATCCCCAAAATAATGACACGTGAACTCCATAAGGTATCGTTTTCCCATGAATTTCATCCTTGGACCATGTACGAGTCCTTGAGCCATCACACAATTCCTTTGGAAGTAATATTTTCTTGAAGAGTGGGACACAAGATCGATTATTTGGTTTGACACACTAAGTATGGATCTCATAGCCAAATAAATGCTTCAATGTTAAAATTGAAGGGCTTGGACTATGATTCATTGATTATCTAAAGAACATGGACATGAATGGGGCCTTTGAGCATGTGAGAATCCCTTAAGACAAAGTCTTTGGCCCACCTAATTTTTCCTAGGAATGGGATGCAATACCAATCCAAGTTTTAGCACATATCACTAAGGACATGGATTAGGGCCAAGTTCCATTTCCTTAGACATTATGCTATGCTCCTAGGTCCTATGGGTTATGCATGGTCCCCCTAAACATGAAAAAGGTATTCTTGAAGTATTATTGATTCCACAACTGGAATATAGGCTTGATTTCTAAGATTGACACACTAGATACATTCTCTCCATCCAAGACATGATTAATGGACAAATATTAGGTCTTACACACCATGCTTTTGGTTCAAAAGAAAAGCATGGAGCCTCAAACTTAAACAACACCTCCATAAACAATCTTTGTCTAGTGAGTAGCATATGAGTTTGATTCTAAGGCTTCGTAAAGAAATAATAGGTCGTCTATCCCATAACATCATTCAATGATAAAATTTAGGTGCCTATGCCCTAAACAAGTTCCTTGAAAGGAATATTTATTGGGGGGAAATTTAGGGGCTAATTTTCCATGTTTTTTCCCAAAAAGAAGATTCAGCATTTTCCATTTTTTTCTAAAATGATTCACCCAAATTCTATAGGATAAAAGATAAAGGTAAGTCAAATACATTCTTCATGGACAAAAGCAAGGGACTTAGGACCTAAATACCAAGAGTGATTTACAAGTCTAAATTGTTGTTTTAACACACCAAGGATAGTTCTCTAACCCAAAACATGCTTCAACGGAAAATTCCAATTGTTTGGACCCTAAACAAGTTATTTCTAAGTCACATGGGCCATGAATAGGGGAACAAATCGCAAGACATGACCTTTAGATGGTATATTTGGAACACGTGAATATATGCATTGTCCTATGGTTTGGTAAACTAAGGATGAGTCTCCTTATACAAGATATGATACAAACCCAATTGCTTGGGCCATAAACGAGTTAATTGTAAGGCATGTCATCCATGCTTGTGGCGTTATACCATGAGACATGCCCTTTGGTTATAATCTTTGGTTTAGGAGTGCAACATGGTCCTAATTAAAAGTTTTGTCACATCATGGGCAGGTATTTTATTCCAAGAAATTATTAGGGGATAAAATGTAATGGCTTAGGCACTATACACCTTTTCTAAGAAATGGTGTGAGGTTAAAAACCAATTCCATAGGCCCTGCATTTTTCTTCTATGGTTTATGATCCAGACCCCCTCCCTCACTCGAGGTCCTCTCGGCCTCCCGGTCAAGGATCATTCTAGTTGGGAGCTGAAATTAGCTCATAGGCTCCCTATAAGCCTGAAATATTAATGCAAGGGTCCTTAAAACCTTTTGTTAGCTCCTGAAATGTCCCATTCCAATCAACCTTTAATAAGTTTTTGAGTCTTGAAATTGCCAAAGTTTTTATTTACTCATCAAGCATTATGAATATCTCAAGTCAGTCTTTTCACGAAAGTGTCACCATGTCTGTTGTATTAGAAGGATGACTAGTGGTATTCAAAGGTCACTTATTCAAATTATTCATGCCTTAGTGTTTGCTCAGATTTTGGATATTGATAAAGGTCCACCTTTTTGCGTTCAACAAAATGGAAAGTAATTTTGTGTTTTTCCCATGATGAACCTATGAAGAAAGAAGGAAGTTGGATGAAGTTTTGGAGATCATAATTCTAAGTCATTCACAAGGAATTTCATCTATAATGGAATATTTATATACCTCACAAGAACAGAAGAGAAAAAATTGTGAAAAAAAAGAGGGTTTTGTTGCATTTTGGGAGCAGCGCAACACTTCTGTCAAACTTTCAAATTTTTGAATTTTTTCCTGTTTTGGTCAAAATTCGACTTGGAAAGAGAATTTTTGGGTCAAGGTGGCCACATATATTTGAATATAACATCATCCCCTACAAAATAATTCAGGTGTCACTTCATTTCATCAATGGAAACATTCTAGGGATCAAATCCTAGAATGTAGGGATATGACTAGATTTTGAAATCTGTATTTTCCTGTTTTAGTCATGTTTTTTGGAGATAGATTATGACGATATGGGAAGGTATATTTGGAAATTGAGAGATCGTTTTCACAAGAATGATCTCCTCTTCAAAAACCTCTATCATTTTTCCAACAGTTGTTTTTATTCGGGATATATAGGTGAATCTTTGAGCATGGTTTTTCAGAAATTTGACAGTTTGTATCTTTCAGCCACCTCACAAATTTGGATTTGAGTTGGATATATTCAAAAAACTAAAGATAGGTGAAGAGTTTATGAGATAAATATATTTTGGATCTATATGAGCATGTAATATCTATATAAAGAGGACCAAAGGGAGGATCTAGGGGTTGGATTGGGAGGACTTGGAGAGACTCCTTTGTAAAAGACTTTTGAATGCATATTGGAATATAAGCTTCTTTTGATGTAGATGTTCAGACCTTCATCTTCTTTCTTTTATGTACCTGTGGGTGAATATTATATTCATGTTTTCCATGTTTATCTAATGACTGATAGTTGTCATCTTATCTTGGCATTCATAAACTAGAATTGCAAGTACTCTTACCTGTTATAGTTGGTCATTCATGTATGGCCATTCATGTATGCTTATGTATGTATGTTTATGCTGGTATAATAAGTATTCTTCATCATTTACATATTTATATAAACCTTCTGAACAAGTATAGTTGACAGGATTATTTTTCTGAGTATATTCATATGTGTCTGGAGTTATCCATTTCTGATCCAATTTTATACCCTTATGTAAACATTTGATTAAGTTATCAAGCTCGTTCCATTTACAGTCAGGGAAAGACTCTTGGAGTGATAACACCTTCTTCACGAGTAAAATTTATCATTTTTGGCAGTCCCCAAGCTCTTGCAAAGCCTCCTTGGAGACCGAGGGCCAAAACCGTGGGCCAAAGATTCAAACCCCAAAAGTTTTGGGACTTTGGGACTTTTCTATCCTCTTATCTCTTAATACGAACTTCGTGAACTATCTAACACTAGGTGCTAAATCAACGGTCCATAATAACCACTGAGATTGATGGTCCATATTATATCTTTGAGCTTCGTCAATTTCTATTGATCATCAAAAAACACAACACCTTGTATCTCTCGACGTTGAAGCGTCGAATAGGTTCTCTTGCCTCCACGTGTCCCCTCCTAGATCGAAGACTAGGATGACTTCGGTGATTTTATCCTCGTCTACACAACACTTTGATTTCACCAAAGTTTTAAATACCTATACTGCGAGATCTTATGCCACGCATCCTCCCCAATGGATGGTTGGGATTTACCCTGGGGCTTCAAGCCTCCGTGAGTCTAAATAGCATTGTTCTACTTTTCCCCCGAAGCACCGAACCTCCGGACCTTCGGATCTGCTACCATGTACCCTCATGTGATAAACGGTCTAGATCTACTCTGGACTTTGGGACTCCAGAGAAATCGATCTCTTCTTCCCTCTATTATTCTGGAGTGCCTATCCCTCAGACTTCCTGATATGACGAAGCATGTCCTTTACGATGGATGGCCCAGATAAAATCCGACCTTTGGGACTTCAGCTATCTCTACCTCCACTGACCTACAACACCTTTCTTCCAAAGTGTAGGCACTCCAGACCTTTGGATCCTCATCCACATGTCCTCCCTTATGATCGATGATCCAAAGTAGCTTTGGACTTCGGGGCTTCAGAGAGACTGAACTTCACTCCTTGCTACTCCCTCGAACCCCTGGTATTTCGGATCTCAAGATCTATTGACACGCATCCTTTGGGATGGACAACGATGATTTACTCCACCCTTCGAAGCTTCAGTGGTCCCGACTTCTCCGCTCTCCCAGTCCTCCAAACCAACGGAATGTCAAAGGAATCCGAGGGTTATCCCTCATGCGAATCTCCAATATCTAACGGTTTTCAGACCCCTGGTGAGACCCTGAATAGATATTGTCCATTGATTTGGTACTTCTGGCTACTTCTCCTTCGTTCTAATCTTGCACCTTCCCCGAACTTGGAATTGTGTTGAAATCACAGGGGTAAACCCCGTGCTACTCCACTATATCCAACGGTGGTGAATGCCCCTGGATCCTCCTAAATGGATCTCAACCCTTCAACTTTCAAAAGGTAAAAATCCTTCCCTTTCAATGGATTATGGTTGCTAACCTTCCTGAGATTTACTCCACAAGACAGATAATATCTTCAGCACCCTCCTGGGCGCTCCTCTTGGAAACTCAAGCTTTTGACTTAGAAAAAATTATAAGTCCCCTCTGTGAAACCCTTGTTCTCGCTATCTCTCCTGAGCTTGGTTCCTCTGAGGTTTATGGGCCTCGGGCACACTCCTTGCATCTCTGGAACTTCTGAAAGATCTCAGACTTAGATATTTTCTCAAAAATCTCTCTACGCGTTTCTTGCATTCATCCTCTCTGAGACTCTTCCAACACTTAACCAAATTTCTCGCCCAACAAACACCTTGTGTGGGTCCTTCCTAAAACTTGATCATCTCAGAGAAACAGTGCACCCCTTGCACAAGTTCTTCCAAAGCTTCACGTTATCTCTCCTGAGCTTCTAATTCAAACTTGACTCTACCTGTGCACACCTTGCAGGCATTGTGCACTCCTTGCACCGAGTTCTTAGAAGAGAAACAATTGAAGCTTATAAAAACATCACAGATTTATACACTTAACCATAAAAATTATGTCCACACATGAAAGACATATAAATAGAAAGACAACAAGAAATATCACATGCATTCATTGAATTCAATATCAAATAATACCATACATTTGGAACCAAACCTCTCTATTTGTATTCCTTTAGTAAAATATGTACATGAGTTCATGCAACTCTCTATAATTCAACATAAACTTCAACATCTCTCTCAAATAATGATCAACAACCTCAATTTGGCATACTATACATACATTTATACAATAAGAGGCTTCTCGGGGCTTCCTACCGACTACCTTAGTGTTATCCTATCAGAATGTAAGACACCTATCTGCTAAGGCCTTATGACAATAAATGGCCATTACAACTAGATCCAAGCTAATACTCAACATATGTACAATCTAATATGATAATTAAAGTGATTACAATCCTTGACGGACTTATGTGATGGCTCTTGAGTCAAAACAATTAAAATCTTTAAATTATAAGGCTTTCAAAATATCAAAATGCACTCTCATCGGGATCAAATCTGATTTGAAACACGGGCGTTGGTGATGTGTTGTATTCCACCTAGCCTCTTCAAGTGTTGATGGAAATTCTCCTGCATCATACTCCTCTGGAAAAACATTCATTGAATCCTATCCATGATCTCCTGCACTGTCTTCCTATACTTCTGAATATCAGCTTTATTCACCCAACTGGAATCCTCTACCGAGTGACCCTTCCACTTCACCAGGTACTCAAAATAAGTTTTTCATGTAGAATTTTTGTCAATCCTTTGATCCATGATCTTCTCCATCTATGGCTTCTCTATTGTAGGCAAATGTTTCTCCCATTGAATCTCCTTTTGATCACCTGATCCTCATGGATCATCCATCTTGTATGGGTACAAATCTACGACATTAAATATGGGTGATATACCCACATCCTCTGGCAATTCAATCTCATAAGAATTAGCATAAAATTTTCTGAGGATTTTGCATGGTCATATTTTCATCATCTTTAGTTTATTATATGTTCCCCTTGGGAACCTTTCTTTCCTTATATGTGTCAGAACTAGATCTACCACTTCAAATTTAACTTCTCTTCTTTTCGGATCAATTTGGCTCTTGTATTTTTTACTGCTCTCCTGCAGTTATTCCTTTATTTGAGCATGAAGCTTTTGAATCTCTGCAGCAAGGTATTATTCTCCTGCAATTCAGAATTCACTATGCTTCAAATCCATCATCTCCTAAATGCCTCTCGGATGTGTTCCATACATTATTTGGAATGGGATTTTCCTAGTGCTTATGTTCGTTGAATCATTATAAGTGAATTTTGCCTGAGGTAGAATTTGATCCCACTGGTTATGATGTTCAGTGACTAGACTTCTAAACAGGTTTCCCAAACTTTGATTTACCACCTTAGTCTATCCATCCGTCTGAGGGTGATATGCCAAATTGAAGGAAATATTTGTCCCCAAATTTTTCCACAGAGTTCTCTAGAAGTGTCCCACGAATTTAGTATCTTTTTCTTAGACAATGCTCCTTGGTAAGCCATGCAATATTACAACCTCTTTGAAAAATAAGTTTGTTATGTGAGTAGCATCACTGGTTTTCTGGCATGGTATAAAGTGTGCCATCTTCAAAAATCTGTCAACCACAGCAAATATGGAATCACTCCCCCTTTGGGTTCTCGGCAATCCCAACACAAAATCCATGCTTATTGCATCCCACGACCTATCTGGAATAGGCAATGGCTGATACAGACTATTATTTTGTTTCTTTCCTTTAGTGCACTGGTAGACTCTGCATTTATCCACGAACCTCTTTACATCAGACCTCATACCTGGCCAATGGTATGAAGAACTCGGTTGCACATAATTTTTATCATGGCCGAAATTTCCAACCAATCCTCCACTGTGTTTCTCCTTCAATAGGTTGTCTCTCATCCAGCATTTCAGAATACAGAGTTGGCTTCCCTTAAACAACAATCCATATTGAATTGTATACTCTATCCACTAGCTTTTTTCCCTTAGCAAAGGGTTCTCACATGCTTCATAAGCCTCCTTAAAGTCTAGATCTTCATGATACATTTCCTTAAGGTGTTCAAACCCTAAGGTCTCCCCTCAAAATTCCTGCATAACCAAACATATCCTGCTCAAAGCATCACCAACTTTGTTAGAACTACCACTAATGTTCTCAATAAAAAAAGTAAACCTCTACATGAATTCTACCCATTTAGCATGTCTTTGATTCAACTTATCTTGTCTAGTTATGAATTGTAAAGCTTGATTGTCACTATACAAAACAAATTCCTTTGGAACCAAAAAGTGCCTCCATTTCTCTCAGAGCTTGTATCACAACATAGAATTCCTTATCAAATGTGGAAATATTTTCTCTTTGTGTCATTCAGCTTCTCACTGAAATAAGAAATGGGATGATTATCTTGGCTCAAGATTGTGCCAATATCCACTCCACTGGCATCACACCTTACTTGGAATATTTTCCTAAAATCTAGAAGAACCAGAATCAGTTGTTCTGTTATCTTCTCCTTCAGTACTTTGAAACCTTTCTCAACTTATGTTGTCCAATTAAAAGACTTATGTTTTTTCTTTATGGTTTCCAGTATATGTGCACAAATGCCACTGAAATTCCTAATGAATTTCCTATAAAAACTTGCTAACCCATGGAAGCTTCTCACCTCAAATATGCTTCTCGGAGAAGGCCATTCTTTGATTTCTCTCACCTTCTCTGGATCCATCTTCAACTCATTTGAAGAGATTACAAAACCCAAGTATATGATTTATGTCTGCATGAAAGAACATTTCTTCAGATTTATCAGTAGCTTCTCTTGCTACAACCTCCTCATCACTAATTTCAAGTTCCTTAAGTGCTCTTCTTCAGTTTTACTGAAGACTGGGATATCATCCAAATATACAATAACAAGTTTACCTATGAAATATTTGAGTACTTCATTCATCAATCTCATGAACGTGCTTGGGGAATTTGTTAAGACAAACAACATAACAAGCTACTCATGCAATCTTTCATTTGTCTTGAATGTTGTTTTCCATTCGTCCCCTTCTCTCATCCTTATCTGGTGATAGCCACTCTTCAATTCTATCTTGGAGAAATAATTTTCTCCACTCAAGCAATCCATCAAATCATCCATTCTAGGTAACAGGAATCTATACATGATGGTGATCTTGTTGATGGCTCTATAATTTGTACACATTCTCCATCCTCCATCCTTCTTCGAACTCAGCACAGTTGGCACTGCGCATGGACTCAAACTCTCTCTGACCAAACCCTTGTCCCACAAATCTTGGACTTTCCTTTTGACTTCTTCATTCTCTTGTGGCGTCAACCTATATGTGGCTTTGTTTGAAAAACTCACTCCTAGAATAAGGTCAATGTGATGATTGATGCTCTGAATGGGTGACAATGAGCGAGGTAACTCATCCACCACAATATCAGCGAAATTATCCAACAGCTCTAGAATTTCAATGGGCAAATCATCCATAGAAGTACCTGTAAGGATGACTTTGGGTTTTCTTACCACAACAAACTGCATATCTTGTTCCTTTTTTACTTCATTCAAGAGTTCCTTCTTTCTCATGAAAAGTATATTTGGGTAGGCTTCTTCATTTTCTCTCTTATCTTCCATTGGAAGCAACATGTGTGTGTGGCCATTCTTCTCAAGATTGTACGTATTCTTTCACCCATCATGTATGATGTTTCTTTCATACTGCCATGGTCTCCCCAACATAACATGAAAAACATCCATGGGTATGAAATCACACAAAATCATATCCTTATAACCTCCTATATTAAATTCAACATTACATTGTTGACTTACCATGACTTGGTGTCCTTTCTGCAGCCACGATACCTTGTACAGGTTCGGGTGTGTGGTTGTCTCCATCTCCAAATTTTCCACCATTTCTATTGACACTAATTTATTCTTGCTTCCATTGTCGATGATTACTTTGCATACCCTTTCTTTGGTCTTGCAAGCAGTTCTAAACATAATGTTCCTCTAGACTGGATTTTCCACCTCCTTCTCTGGCTTTAGGATAATTTTCCTCATCATGAGGGATTTCCCATCTTCCGTTGATTCAGCCTCAACATTTCTCTTATGTGCTTTGAAGATGTGAGCTTCTCCTCCTCCTTCTTTCTTCTTCCTCTCAGGACATTCCCAAGACATATGTCATGTCTTTCCACGAGCATAGCATTTCACTTCTCCTCCTCTGCCTCTTCCTCTTCCTCGAGGAAAGGAGTTTCTTCCACCATATTTTCCTCCTCGATAACTTCCTCCCCTTTCTGTATGAATGTGGTATTTTCCAGTCTTAGCTTTAGGCTTATGGGACTTTTCATGGACAATTCCCTTACCTTTGTTTGGGCTTCTTCCTCTATTTTTTTGTCTTTGCTTCATGCCCAACTTCTCTTCTACTTTCAGCGCAACCTAATAAGCATCTTCTAATTTCCTCATTATTGTCATGTTGATTTCCTCCTAGATTTCATATCTCGGGCCATTAATGTACCTAGAAAATTTCTCTTCAACACTCTCATGATGTCCCGCTCTGATGTTCAGCGTATAAAACTCTTCAGTGTATTCCTTCACTGGTAAGCCCTTATGTTTCATGTTTTGCAATCTCCTGAACATATTTATATGATAATCCTTGGGTATAAACTCGGCCTTCAACTTGTCCAGCATCCTATCCCAACTCTTAATTTGTTGTTTACCCTTTCTCCTTCTGTCAGGATGTAGTTCATCCCACCATACTGTTGCATGTCCCTTTAGCCTCATGATAGCATGCTTCACCTTCTTTTCATCTTTGATTTCCTCATAATCTAAGTACTTTTCTAAATCCCTTATCCAATCCAGCAGCTCTTCAAATTCTAAGTTTCCCTCATACATTGGGACCTCCATTTTGGCTCTGGCCCCCATTTTCATAATAGCTTTCAGTAAGCATTCTTCAGCAACGTCTTCTCTTGCATATCCTTATACCTCTATCTCTTCACTTTCAGCCTCGTTGATCTCACCATCATCATGTGCCCTCCTCTGTGATGTCTCCATGGTGTCTAATCTCGTACAGAGTCTTCTTATCTCATCTTCCATGGCTGGATTTTCTACGGGCATGTCTCTACATCTTCTTGGCAGCATGGTTTTGAATTTTCTTACACATAGAACTCAATTTGTGGCTCTGATACCACTTGATGCAAACCCCCTCCCTCACTCGAGGTCCGCTCGACCTCCCGGTCAAGTATCGTTCTAGTCGAGAGATGAAATTATCTCACAGGATCCCTCTGAGCCCAAAATATTAATGCACATGTCCTTACAACCTTCTTCCTGAGTGAAAATTATTGTTTTCAGGAATCCCTAAGTGCTTGCAAATCCTCCTCGGAGACCGAGGGCCAAAATTGTGAGCCAAAGCTTCAAACCCTAAAAGTTTTGGGACTTTGGGATTTTTCTATCCTCTTTTCTCTTATTATAAACTTCCTGAATTGTTGAACACTAGGCACTAAATCAACGGTCCATAATAACCACTGAGATTCACAGCTCAAATTATATCTTCAGGCTTCATCGATTTCCATTGATCGTCACACAACACAACACCTTATATCTCTCGACGTTGAAATGTCGAATAGGTTCTTCTGCCTTCACGTGTCCCCTCCTAGATTGACGACTAGAATGGCTTCAGTGATTTTCTCCTCGTCTGCACAACACTTTGATTTCACCGAAGTGTTAAATCCCCGGACTGCAGGATCTTGTTCCACATATCCTCCCCAACATATGGTTGGGATTTACTTTGGGCCTCCACGATTCTAAACAACATTACTCTATTTTTCACCCGGAGCACCGGACCTCTGGATCTGGATCTACTACCACATACCCTCCTATGATCAATGGTCCATATCTACTCTGAAATTCAAGACTCTGGAGAGATCAACCTCTTCTTCCTGCTATTCCCCCAGACTTTCTAATCTGATGATGCATGTCCTTTAAAATGGACGGCCCAGATAAAATTCGGCCTTAAGGACTTCGGCGATCTCTACTTCTCCTGCCCTGCAACACCTTTCCTCCTGAATGCAGGAACTTCGGAACTCCATATCCTCGTCCATGTGTCCTCCCTTCCGATCGATGGTCCAAAGAAGCTCTGGACTTCGAGGCTCTGGAGAGACTAACCTTCACTCCTTGATACTCCCCCGGACCCCTGGTCTTCCGGATATTGGGATCTATCGACATGCATCCTTTGGGATGGATGGCGATGATTTACTCCGCCCTTCGGAGCTTCGGTGGTCCCAACTTCTCTTCTCTCCCAATACTCCGAACCAACAGAATGCTAAAGGAATCTGAGGGTTATCCCTTGTGCAACTCTCCAATATCTGATTGTTGTCATACCTCTGGCGATACCCCGAATAGATCTCATCCATTGATTTGGTCCTTCTAGGTTCTTCTCCTTCACACCAAGCTTGCGCCTTCTCGGAACTTGGAATTGTGTCGAATCACAAACCTCGTGCTACTCCATCAGATCCAATGGTCATGAATGCTTCTATATCCTCCTGAACGGATCTCAACCTGTCAACTTTCAAAAGGAAAAACTCCTTCCCTTTAAATGGATTACGGTTTCTAACCTTCCTGAACTTTACTCCATGAGAAGGATAAGATATTTGGTGCCCTCCTACGCACTCCTCTTGGAAACTCAATCTTTTGACTTAGAAAAATTTCTAAGTCCCCTCTGTGAAACTGATGTTCTTTATATCTCTCTTGAGATTGGTTCCTCTGAGGTTTATGGGCCTCGGGAACACTCCTTGTGTCTCTGTAACTTCTGAAAGATCTCGAAATTAGATGTTTTCTCGAAAATCTCTCTATGTGTTCCTTGCGTTCTTCCTCTATGGGACTCTTTGAACACTTGACCAAATTTCTTTCCCAACGCACACCTTGTGCGAGTCCTTCCTGAGCCTTTCTCTCCTCAAAGAAACAGTTGCACTCCTTGCATAGGTTCCTCCAAAGCTTCATGCTATCTCTCCTAAGCTTCTGAGTCAAACTTGACTATGCCTGTGCACACCTTATGGGAACTGTGCACTCCTTGCACCGAGTTCTTAGAAGAGAAACAATTGAAGCTTATAAAAACATCACAAATTTATACACTTAACCATAAAAATTATGTTCATACATGAAAGACATATAAACAGAAATACAGTATGAAATATCACATGCATTCAGTGAATTCAATAGCAAAGAACACCATACATTTGGAACCAAACCTCTCTATTTCTACTCCTTCAGTAAAATATGTACATGAGTTCATGAAGCTCTCTGTAATTCAACATAAGCTTCAATATCTTTCTCAAATAATGATCAACATCCTCAATTGGGAATACTATACATACATTTATACAAGAAGAGCTTCTCGAGCCTTCCTACCGACTACCTTAGTGCTATCCTATCAGAATTTAAGACACCTATCTACTAAGGCCTTATGACATAAAATGGCCATTATAACCAGATCTAAGCTAAATCTCAGCATATGTACAATCTAATATGATAATTAAAGAGATTAAAATCCCCGGCGGCCTTATATGATGGCTCTTACCTCAAAACAATTAAAAGATTTAAATTATAAGGCTTTCAAAATATCAAAATGCACTCTCCTCGGGATCAAATCTGATTTGAAATGTGCACATTGATGTTATGTTATCTTCCACCTGGCCTCTTTAAGTGTTTATGGTGATTCTCCTGCATCAGTTTCATGTGGTCCATGAATATGGGCCCATACCACAACAAGTTCACTTTGGTAGGAATATTAGGCTTAAAAGTGGGATACAAAATTAGTTCCAAGATTGGTCACACGGAGGACATGTCTTTGAGACCAAGAAAATGTTTGAAGATTATATCCAAGGGAATAGGCCATGAACAATTCTTTTATGGCTTGCAGATCACATACAAGGCCCTAGACCGCAACATAATTCCTCCATATGTGTCTTTTTTCCAAGAATGACATACAAGTCCAGTTCAAAATTTTGGTGTACCATGGAAGAGTATCTTAGTCTATGGCATGATCTAAAGCCAAAGAAATAGGATATGGGCCCTATAAAAACCTTCTAAGGAACTTGATCCATTCATAAGTCTCTAGACCATGACATTGAGTCTCTAGAAGTACTATTTGGTTGGATAGTTGGATATGGGCTCAATTTATGAGATTTAATGCACCAAGGATGGGTTTTTTAGCCCAAGATATGTTTTGGTGTTCAAAACCAAGGGCTTGATCCCTACATAAAATATCTAAGGAACATGGGTGATGCATGGGGCCCTAGACCATGAGATTGTTTTACCCAACATAATCTTTGGCCTAAGAGTGGGACAAAGTCCCAATTCCAAGGTTTAAAACATACTAGGGATGGGTAACCTCACCAATGACATGGTTCAATGACATAAAGCATTGCATTTGGTATATACAATACTATTGGAGATATTACACACTCACATATAATTATTTTCCTAAGTTTTACAGTCCAACGTTGAGAACGATTCCTTAGATGAGAATACTCTCTTTATAGAATATTTCCCTACAAAATAGGGCGTTCCTCTTCAGTTCAGAGTCAATTACACTCAGTTAGACTAGTGGAAGTCACTCATGCATGGAAACCTCAGTTTTATCACCAGGATTTGCATGTGTCTCTCTCACTTCCACACATGTGTCTCAGTCAACTAATGATTGCATG
Organism: Picea engelmannii; assembly: GCA_009831015.1. Taxonomy (NCBI): domain Eukaryota; kingdom Viridiplantae; phylum Streptophyta; class Pinopsida; order Pinales; family Pinaceae; genus Picea; species Picea engelmannii. The sequence goes on from ML821501.1 coordinate 121,570, forward strand.
GAACAGTTAACTAGGACTAGGTGGCAATTCACTCCAGTGTCTGTCAGTGAGTGTCTAGATCTCTCTAGATCACTACTATGGAACATTAGTTGATCATGTATCCTATATCTATTTTAAACTATTCACTCTTTGAGTGTGGAATACGGTTAATGAGAATTCTTCCATTATTTCTCTCTTGCTTCTTCTTTCTCAAATTCTCTCTGCAAATGTGTAGTATTTTCTAGCTAGATCTATTATGTGCAGGTTCAACACATTTACATGGTGGTGATCAAAATTTGCAGAAACAAATTGTATATTTGAATTCCTCTCAGGAAAATTTCCAATTTCAAAAAACAAATCGTCTGAAACGAAGTCCTGGAAGTGAAGTTATGATCATTTTAAAATCAATAAAATTTCAGCATTTTTCCGGAAACGGCCGCACGGTTTTCAAAGTTTTATCCAAACTTTATTTGGATATTCTTCATTACAAGAAGAGAAAGTGGATATGTGTGGAAATATCAATGATTCATCTACTTCATCAAATCTATGTAGACATATACATCTTCAACAAAATCTTCAATGAGCACAAACTTGCAGAGTTATGAGGCCTTCTTGGAGTGAAGGACATGGTTGCTTAGCAACTGCTTTTTGTTCCTTCTCATTCTCATTTTTTTTATGCATTATAATTTGAGGGGGGGGGTTCCCATGAGGTTATGACTCTTTCCTCTCTTTTTTCAATGTTTCATTCTTATATGCATTGTACAATGGGTACCTAACATGGTCTTTGTTGTCGGGACCCATTCATCATGTACACCCTAGTAGTGTTTAGGGGGGGTGTTGGAGATATTACACACTCACATATAATTATTTTCCTAAGTTTTATAGTCCAATGTTGAGAATGATTCCTTAGATGAGAATATTCTCTTTAGATAATATTTCCCTACAAAATAGGAAGTTCCTCTTCAATTCAGAGTCATTTACACTCAGTTAGACTAGTGGAAGTCACTCATGCATGGCAACCTCAATTTTATCACCAGGAGTTGCATGTGTCTCTCTCACTTCCACACATGTGTCTCAGTCAACTGATAATTGCATGGATCAGTTAACTAGGACTAGGTGGCAATTCACTCCAGTGTATGTCAGTGAGTGTCTAGATCTCTCTAGATCACTACTATGGCGCGTTAGTTACTCATGTATCCTATATCTATTGTAAATTATTCACTCTTTGAGTGTGGAATACGATTAATTAGAATTCTTCCATTATTTCTCTCTTGCTTCTTCTTTCTCAAATTCTCTCTGCAAATGTTTGTAGTATTTTCTAGCTAGATCTATT
>ML821502.1:34091-46888 GCA_009831015.1 Picea engelmannii
ATGGAAGGGATTTAGATACATACCTATGAATGGAAGATTCAACACCGGTTGGAAAATGAAATTGAACCTTTGCTCCACTTAGAAATCCTTGATGGTGATGATGATGGTTGTTAAGTTGCCTCCACAGTGATTGAGGAAGACCACAAACCCTCCTCCTTCCTTCTCCACAAGAAAAAAAACACAAATGACCAAAAAAAAAACCAAAATAAGCCCTTATGCCCGCGGGTTCCCTGCATCTGGAGACTTTTTGGTAAAAGTAGAGACTTTTTGGTTTTTGGTAAAAGTCGACGATTTTTAGTAAAAGTCGGGACTTTTTGAAGATACAAAAAGTCGCGATTTTTTCAATAGTAAAAGTCAGCTCAAGGTAAAAGTCGCGACTTTTACAAAAAGTCACGAAAAATTGGCGATTTTTCAACACTGGTCCAAATGAGCTAGACGCCTCCTTATTTATACTAGCATGTCCAAGTGTCTTTTCCAAGTGGGGCCGACTTCTCTTTCTGGAGTCTTCAAATACTTTATTATTATTCTCCTTGGGCCGACTTTTCTTCTAGGGTTTTCACACATCTGTTTAATGTTTCTCTTACTCCCAAAATATTCTATTCTAAGTACAAAGGTTACACTTGGAGGTTAAATACCTCTCGCAACTACCAAAACATCAACACTCCCTCTTAGTTAGGGAGGTATTAACTAAGATGTTCTTCATGTAATGGTCTCAAATACATCCATCCATCTCACATGGCATGGACAAGACTCACATGGTCTTGCAAACCAGTCTACATGTAGCATCACCATAACCACACAGGTTATCTCATGATCAAAACAGATCATGTCACAAGTATCACCATCATAGCCACACATGCTCTGTCATAGTCACACATAGACTATTTGATGGTCATGTCACAATCATGCATTTAGGACCTCATCAACACATGTAGCATCTCTTTAGTGGGCACAACCTCATCGTCCTCTTGGACCTTATGTCATTACATGGATTTCATCTAGCTCACACAGAACTAGGCATCTAGCTCACACATAACTAGGCAACCATCCAACTCACACAGAATCTGGAATATGCAGTTGAGCCAGTTTACACAGAACTGTGCTACTACCCAATCAAAATGGAATCTGGGCAACTGCAACTCGACAACTCACACAGAATTTGGCAACTAGCCCTAGAGCTAGTTCTTCTGGTTGGCACACCAGACATCCAACCCACAGTGACTGGGTATCTAACCACGAGGGTTAGGTGATGTAGCGACTGGGCATCTAACCATGAGGGTTAGCTTCAAAAGTTGGGAAACTCGCCAGCCTCGAAGGCTCGGCATCTGCTGACCTTATGCGAGGTCATGCTGACTGGTGCCACAATCAGTAACGTGCCTGTAAATGACCACCTGTTGCTGCCACACTCTGCAAGCCACTGTTCGAAGAATCGCATATGTGACTCATCACTCCCTCTTATGAGGGACTTCCTTCTGGACCACGCCAAGTTTGTCCCTGAAGTATTCAAACTTTACCCTTGACAGAGGCTTGGTCAACACATTTGCTATCTGCTCGTCTGTGCCAATATACTGGAGCTTCACATCTCCCTTTTGCACCAGATCTAAGATATAATGGTACTTGATCTCGACCTGCTTGGACTTGTCATGAAACACAGGGTTCTCAGACAACTTTATACAACTCTGGTTGTCACAGAAAATACAATTCACCTCTAACGTGAGATCAAATAGCCCTACAAGCAATTTTCGAAGCCACACAACTTTGCTACTGGCTGAACATGCTGCTTTGTATTTTGCCTCAGTCTTATTGAGTGCCACACTCGTCTGCTTCCTGTTGAGCCACGATATCATAGCTAACCCTAGACTGAAGCAACATCCAGATGTACTCTTCTGATCTGTGACACTACTGACCCAATCTGAATCAGCATAGCCTTGCAGTCTTATCTTATGATTTGAAACATATCAGAGTCCATAATGAACTATACCTTTCAGGTACCTCAACACATGCTTTGGTGCAACCAAGTGAACACGTCTTGGTTCAACCATATACCGACTCAAAGTGTTCACCGCAAAGCATATATTTGGCCTAGTGTTTGTCAGATATATCAACGAACCAATCATTTGCCTGTACATGGTGACATTCACTATCTTTGAAGAAGTATCACTCAATAACTTCAGGTTCGTCACCATCAGTGTGGGCATGGATTTACAATCCATCATATCAAATCTCTTCAGGATTTCTATTGCATATTTTCCTTGGCACAGGAAAATCTCATCCGGTTTCTGCCATACCTCTAGACCCAAAAAGTAATGCATCATACCCAGGTCTTTCATCTCAAACTCAGATGCAAGCTTTTTCTTGCAGTCTGTGATGAGCTTCTTGTCCCCTGTTAGAAACATGTCATCCACATATAACAGTAATATCACTGGTCCACTATCCTCAACCTTGTAGTAAAGATTAGGATCTCTTTTACTCTTGGTAAAGCCCAAGCTCATAAAAAAGCTGTCAATTCTACCATACCATGCCCTGGGTGCTTGTTTCAACCCATACAAGGCTTTCTTCAATTTGCACACATTAGTTTCTTTGTCATGTGTCTCGAATCCTTGTGGCTGCTTCACGTACACTTCTTCTTCATTTAGGAAGGCGGTCTTCACATCCATCTGATGTACCTTCCATTTCATCACTGCACCTGTAGCAAGTATATCTCTAATCGAAGTGTACCTCGCCACAGGAGCAAATGTCTCCTCATAATCTATTCCTTCTTTCTAGGAGAATCCACGAGCCATGAACCTTGTTTTGTATTTCTCGATACTGCCATTTGCTGAGTGTTTTGTCTTGTAAATCCATTTGGATCTCACAACTGATTTCTCCTTCGGTCTCGGAACCACATCCCAAACATCATTCTTAATGATGGATTGATATTCCTCAATCATGGCATCCTTCCATACTTTCTTTTCTGCAGCTTCTTCATAACAGGTAGGCTCAGCATCAATGATATCACATAACAATGCCACATAACTGGAATATGGTCGAGGTTTCTTGCTTTCTTTGAAAGATCCATTTGGGGCACCATACTTCTCGGCATCCTGAATAATTTCATGAGCCCAAGCTGGTCTTCTTTTCTTTGTGTTGTTTCTGCAGGTCTAATTGATGGTCTAATTTCCGTGTTTGTTTATGGTTATAAGGTGAAATATGTATCTTTTGCGGCAATTTTATTGATACAATAATTTTATGTGTCAATGTTTTATTTATGTATGCATAACTGATAAGTTATAGATGATTAAGGCCCTATTGTGGTTGACTAATTCTGAAATTGATTGTGTATGTGGGTGATCATAGTAGAGCTAATGGTAGAAATGATAGCTACCTATTGCATATGTTGTGGATTCAAATTTCTTGGAAGTGGCTTTTAATGCAGATTCAGAAATTTGACCTCAACCTTGAGGTTCCCTGGTTTTATTTCCTCTGAGCTTTCAGCCATAGGGCTAACTCTGAAATATAAATTACAGCAGCAAATATTTCATTTCTATATAACCAAATGCACAAGGCAGCCCGAGAATATAAGCACCGAGGGAGGATGCCCAAAAGCCCCCCTTTTTGGGAAACACTTTCCCCACACTAGGGACATGTTGCCCCTTGCGTTTCCCAAAAGGGGGGTGTGCAGAAATGTTTCTTCAGGTGCCCCCAAGTCCTAGGAGTGTGGGAAGTGAGAGGGGCACACCCTTGACCTTGGGGGATATGTCCCAATGGAACAATGGTAGAAACCACTCAATCATCATGTCAACATAAGCTGAAAATCAGATCTGAAAGTACACAAACTTGGATAGCAAAGCATGCTTCATATATACATAAGATGAAGTTACAAGTACATACAAACTTAATACAAGTTGGTACAAGTCATGCTCTCCAAAGCCTAGCTAGAGCGTCCACCATAAATAACAAACCCTAATCACCGATTCCTCTTAGCTAGGATTCACTCCCAACTGAAGGTGGTTGATCCACCGAAGATCCACATTTAGCAAGCATAGACATCGACAAGCCCCCTTTGGCACCTACATTTGCATCTCACAAGTGTACAAGAGAAAACAAGATAGTCTCCCTCTATGTTCTCTATATCAAGCACTCCAAGTAGTACTAGGGTTTCCAATGCCACAAAGCCCTAGTTTCCTTTTCTCAAGAGAACCACAAGAACAAGTGCTCCCTTTGCTCCTTTAGGGTTTCTCCCAAACCCTAGATTCCCTTGTTTTCTTAGGTAAACCCTAACCCTAATGCGTAGCTTACATCAACACTAGAACCCTAGCACTCAAGACAAGAGAGCAAAGTACAAAGAAGAAGAGTACCTATGAAAGAGACAAGTTTGCTCTAGCTCTCACATCTCTAATACAAGTGTGTGATTAATATGATGGACCATGACCCATTATCGAAGTTTGGTACACTATGAGAGGCTCTAGGATGGAAAGTGTTAAGTATGGTGGGCAATGGAACGTTACCCTTGTGAGGCTCCCTAGTAATACCCCTTTTCCTTGGACAGTGACAAAACGGGACTACGGCACAAAAGCTGACCACCAAGGTGAAACAAGACAACAAACACAATTTTCCAAGCCAGTGATCATTATCCAACTTCAACCAATGATCCTCATCCACATGCCCAACAAATTAATTACAACACTTAACATGAAAGGACTAACATACCTCATGGTGGCGTTGGCTTACCATCTCCCATACACTAGTTTGTTTGGATGTGACGAGCCTTGGCTGATCTGTAGTGGTAGAGGCAAATGAGGGGGGCTGCTGGGAGCATCAGTGGACATGTTCATTGCTTCTGCCTTTATACACACACCTCAGGACCCGAGTAACGTGGAAGAAACCTTCAATCCACTGGGTGTGTCCTTGGGGGCAAGTTTCGAGTCAAGGTGCTATTTCCTGATCCTCAACTCCTCCTTCTAGGCCAACTCCTAGCGAAGCCAAGGGGGGTAGTCCCTAAAGAAAATAATCTATGGCTTGAACTAATCTAAGTACAAGAAAAAATAATCTAGGAGTTTAGTATAAAACAAGAACAAGATAACAATCTAATCTAGTAGCATATATGACACATTAAAAGAAATTGCTTATGCCAAAAGTAAAGCATTCAAGATACTTGCATATATATGATATAACTTGAAAAAGAGATACAAGTGCTTGAAATGCATGATAAACAAATATTGAAATGTAGACCAGTGCCAATAATAAGATTGTGTGTTATGTTGCTGAGAAAGTAGAGTACCTTGTGGAGATGTCTTTGAGATTTTTAGAGTTTGATTAATGTTCATAAATGATTTTATTGCACAAAAATTAAACAAATCTAAATGTGGCCTCTAAGAGGCTATTCCTTAGAGTGGAGGTTGAGCTTGCTGAATATCCAACATGGAGAGTATCCCTCTGATTTTGCACACAAGCTCAAGAGAATGTGGGAGATCCAACAGGGAGAACCTAGATCTCAAAGTTCCCTCCAAATTTCTTACACAAACTCTCTTGTGTTTCCACACAAGCAATAGTTCTTTAAGATTGTCTTAAGTTAAACTAGATCCACACTGACCAGCCCTGGTTTTGATTAGTTCCCCAGATCGAGCTAGCCTCGCAAGGGTTCAGAGCATACACCGGGGAGGTGAGGGGATGGATTTATTTGCCAAATTGAAATTGCATAAAAGTAAATGTTTTCTAATTAAGTCAAGTCCACATTGACCAACCTCTTTTCAGAGGAGCTGAGGGGACAAGTTTATTTGCAAGAAAAGAAATTGTGAAAATGAAATCTATTCTAGCAATTAAATATTACTTTGCAAAAAGGAAATCTAAACTAAAGATTGTTGTGCTTTGTGATGAATTTTAGAGTTACTTTTAGCTTATCTTAAGACATGAAAAGCAAACTTAAGCCAAAAATGCAAAATGACACAATCACCATAAACACCGTTCCCCGAGGGGGGATGAAGAGTGGGAGCTTGTATCCCCACTGATTTTATTAATGGAATTACAAAAATCTTTCTTGGAGTGACTTGTGACCATTCATTAGGGGGGTCACAAGTCTTTATAAAGTTTACAATGAGTTTATTGATCAAGAGGGTGCTCCCGAGGGTCCCAAAATGTCCAAATCTGTCCAAAACGGACAGAGTTTCCCCTTGGCTGTTCACAAACCTGCACAAAACAGCAAGCAAACAAAGGCAAAAGATGTCCAAAAACACTTTGGAAGTGTCTTGGACTTATGTTAGTAAAACCTAAAAATTTCTAAGTAAAAAAAACTATGTACAATAAGAAAAAAGGAACTAAGGAAAACAAACTAGAAAACTTGCCTCCTCAGGGTCTTTGATTGCTGTTTTAAAACAACAAATTAAAGGCACTTAGATTTTCCGAATATTCAATGAAAACTTTTGGAAAAGGACTACCTTTTAACCTTTAATAATTTAGAAGAAAACTTACTAAAAGGAGACTTTTTCCTATGCTAGATCTAAACTTTAGATAAAACTTGAAAATACAAAATTAGATCTAGTTTAATCTATGCAGGCAAAGTAAGATATCAAGGATTTAGATTTAAGTTTTAGATCCTAACACTTGCATGCAATGAAGTAACCAAAAGGAAAGTAGAATTTCTTTGAGAAAGAGAGAAATGATAGCTTGTAAGCCTTGGAATCCTTGGGCAATGGAGTTTTCTCGATGGAACATAGAGGGACCATGTCTTTTATGAATCTTGAAGTGTGAGAAAGATGCAATCTAGCTCAACCTTCTCTTCTAGTATGAGAACCTGTAAGCTTCAAACACTTGCAACAAAATGTTAAATAGTAGTGCTTCCTACATATGAAATCTAGATAGCATGCAGTTAAGCTAAATTAACATGCAAATCTTTAACCGCATATGTGAAGAAATGACAAGATTCAAGAATGCAAACTAGCTTAATAAATCTTGATATTCAAAGGAAGACAAAAGATCTAAACAGACAAGCTAGTTTAGTAGATCCTTTTTACATTAACAATTGAAAGCAAGTAATTAAAACAACATCACCTCATAAATTGGGCACATTGACAATTAGCATCCACACATTGAGAGCATTACACCAATCTAGCCTCCAAAACCTTTTATTCCAAACGAAAAGATGATACAATAGTGTTACAACCTCAAGCTTTCTCCCAAGCTCCAACTGGTTTACAATGGGAGAGCTAGCTTAAATAAATAGCAAAGAGGGTGACAATCCAAAGAGAGGGGGCACACCACTTGGAGGAGAGTGAATGACAAATGTGAGATGGAGAAGGTTCCACATATCCTCAAACTCCAAGAGAGAGACACATAAGCAAGTGAGAGGGCGCCACCTCTCAAGAGTTGGGTGCCTCTCTCCAAAAATGCGCCACCTCTCAAGAGGGGGGTGCACTCTATCTTATAGATCTCCATTATACTCAAGTGGGCTGCCATCTCACTCATGTGAACTCTTAGTTAAGTCATCCTTTGAGTGCCACATACTTCAATCAAGTTTAGTTAACTCCAAACATGTCAAAACATGTTTCCAGCAAGATTTCTAAAAAATAGCATTGCTGATTTTTCCAGATTTTTTACGTCCTTTTTGATTTTTGTGAGCAAAATTAACTTTTTAGTGATTAAAATCACTAATTTTACTCACAAAAGTGGGTACTTAGATAAAGTGGGTGCTCTAGGTCCAAAAATGAATACCCCCAAGGCATATAATGCCTCCTAGTACCACTTTTTTAACTTAGGACTTATTTACAATTAAAATATCCCGATTTTGCGAGAAATTTTATTTTTGCATAAAACTTTAAATAACCTAAGGGGGACTTAGCACATTTCCATGAGACTCTAGGAGGATGATTAGCATGGTAATATACATTAGACACTAGGCTTAGAAGACCATGCTAAGGCCTAACCATGAGTATTTACTCCAACTTTGGAGGAATTGAATGCAAAAACTCAGAAATTATAAATTGCTTGGACATCAAAATATAATTAACAAGTACAAAAAACACTCTAGAGTAATATACTCATGTCTAAGTCTTAGGAGGCTAAGCCTTTTACAAAATTCATCATGCTACAACTCTTATTACAATTCCCTGCAGGGTATGGAAATGTGGTAAAAAAGTTGAAAAAGGGGCCATACTGGCTGGTTGGACTTTTGAACTCTGAATTTTGAACAAGTAGTTGTTCAATATTTGGTGGCTCAACTGCAAGTCCATCCTAGTGCAACTTGGTGGATAACACTGATCATCATCATGGTTGAGATCATTGTCTCCATTGCGGGCCATGAGACGTGATCGCCTCTAGTTACCCCTAGGCATGTGGGGGGGGGAGGGGTAACAGGAATAAATTACACGAGAGAACACATCCACTATACTTTCTCATGAAAAGGACACCAAGCTGACACATGGATTGATTACTTAGGATACCATTGGGAGTTTTGGTTATCGGCTATATGACCTTCCAAAACGATGTGGGACTTAGACAATTTATCTTGCTAGCCACTATCCTTTAGTTGATTAGTAGTGATGCATTACCACTAACTGTATACAAAAAATCATCAAAGCTTGTGTTATGGGAAAGAGGAATACTGTCCCATAATGTGCACACTAACCAGATGTATTGTTTGAGTGTGCTCATGCTGTAGAGATATTAAGACACGTGCTCTAACATAAATGAGAAAACTTCGGCTCATGCCCAGTAATCAGTTTTGAACCTTCAAGAGATGAATGTATATATTTATATGTGTTCTTCTATATAACTATTCCAAGAATTTAATAATGGATTAACAGATATCTTACCTGGCTGTCCCTTATGATGGGGTGTGGATGAACTTGTTTTCAGAAACATTCTTTGAACTAAAGCACACTTAACTTATGACTTCTTCCTTTTCATTTCATTGCAGTCTGTGTCACAGTCCGGGAAGATTTGATGTATTGTCATTTTAGTTAACTTTGGAGTCTGGACATTACTCTAACTTTTGTCATCATTTCAGAAATATTTTTCCGGGCAATGTGAAGCTCTTTGTTCATAACGATGCTGTAGCAGCCCTGGCAAGTGGAACGGCAGGGGAACTTCATGGTTGTGTGTTGATTGCTGGCACTGGAACAATAGCGTATGGCTTTACGGAAGATGGCAGAGAAGCTAGAGCAGCTGGTGCAGGACCAATCTTGGGTGATTGGGGCAGGTGCTTTTTAGCATTGTTGATCTTTAAATAGCACAGATATTGTATCTTCACCTGAATTCTACAAAAAGAAAATTGAAAATGTTGATTTTGGACATGTATATAACTGCTCATTTGTTTAATGCAGCTCAGAAGTGTGAATGCTGTCTAAAGTAAGGATCCTTTGAAGTTATTGTTCCACTTTATGATTTGGAGTTCTTTGTAAAATTTGAGAAATGTGGTTGGGTGATGTTGTCAGCAGTGTGCTTTAGCCTATTATTAGTTTCAATCCATGAAAATGGATATGGATCTTGTGTGAAGAGATGAAAACGTTAATGTAGATCATCAGGACATTCTTATTTTGAGTTCACTATCATAGCACACATACAAGGATAGAGGAATCTGATGTGTTCCAGTATTCCAACATATTAATGCTACGGAATCTTAAGAGCTCACTTCATCTCTATCAACTGTGTCATGTAAACTTCGAGATGTCATCCATTGTATATGCAACTACAAGGCTTGAGTTTTTGGGAGAACACTAATCTTATTCTACAAATGCCGGGCATTGGTTTATGCAAATCTGATATAATTTGAACAGAAAATAACTCAGCTAACTATCAACCAGTGAATTCAAATTTTAGAACTGTGAGTTGCGCTATGAATGCAGATATTCAATTAAAGTGAATCATTCAAGAAACAATGTCACAGGATCTTAATCGTATGATTGTTGCTACAAAAACTGGAAATACACACCAACTACAGCTACAGAAATAAAGGAATTCATACAACAGATAACTCAAGGAGAAAATACAACTACCAGTTGCACATCTTGAGTGGGCCCTTGTTCTGAAGGTCGAGGTGTTGAATCCATCACACTGAAATGCTACTCACAAAACCACAATGGAGTAAAGTATCTAGGTTTTTATTGCATCATCTAGAAAATACAGAGTACACTCTAATTCTCTATATCTCTCTTATCTATAACTTGAACCCTAAATGTGTTGAAACAAGAACTATTTTCATGGGTTCTTGGAAATTCCAACAGAACACCAAAATACCCTAACAACTTCCTAAATCAAATTTTCAAGAATAACTTAACAACTTCCTAAACTGAATTTCCAAGAACCTAACAGCTTCTTGGAAATGACAAACTAACAACTGCCGGAAATAACAGGTTCTACTTTTAGTTGGCGAGCTGAAATTGTGGGGACTACATTGCCCTATAAACTGGGTGCCATGTGTCAACCTGGCTGTTGTTTTGGAATTCCACCCTAGAATTGGTGTGCTGTAGAATTAAGAAGAATTCTGCAGCCGTCCTCAAGAAGAGATTCTGGAGAAATCTGCAACCGCCTTTAATCTTTCTCACTGTGTAAGGAATTCTGTGGTAGCTGTTAAATCTACACAAAAATTGCATGAAAACTGGTAACCTTTTGCAGCGCAGATCGTTAGTACCTTCAACATATCATAATCATCAAGAACTAAGACATTTCATTCAAAATCTTCATAAAGACTGTCAAACACATTAATTTGAATGAATGACTAAGTTAAACCCAAACTGCTATAAAAAGGTGGTTAAGAAATATAGAGACTAGAAAATTGGATGTTTGAGGTTTTTATACTGATGAAAATGTCAAAGGAAGATGAGGAAACCAAAACATTTATAAGGTTCATCATCACCCCACAACTGAAGGAATTGCACACCCTTGTGCAATAAAATCATCCATGTTGTTCTTGACAAATTTCCCTGAAATCATAAGCCATCAAATGGGTTTTTACATTGTTTGTATGATAGCCCACAATTGATTCAGTCTACTCCCATTGTTCACATTCACTTTCTGCATTCATTGAACCCGTGCTCCTGCAATTCAAAATTGGATACCATAGCAGGGGAAATCTGAATCCGATTCCTATTCAATGTACCTCAAGTCGCCTTTCAAAGCTAGTATAAAGTTGAGCCCTGAACATTGTTGCTTTGAGATTTGGAAATGAGTGGGGTTCCCTCCTCTTCAATTCTTATGTAAGTTCATTCCATCTCATTTGAGAACTCATAGCATGGTCACTTGAAGTATCAAGAAAGGATGTGGAATGCTCCACTAATTGCTTTTGTTGCTGTTCCATTACCCATCGGATCTGAGAATGTGAAGCCTTTCAGTAGTGCTCATAGATAGCCAGTGATGGGGCATGATGTTCTGCTCAGACAAGCAACTCAACCTTGGATTTGTCATCCTTATAGGCCCACAATTCCTCAAATTGTTAAATTTCATTCTGCATAGTGGAGATAAATGCCTTTAAAGTACCATCCCCCACGAAAGGATTAGGATTCCATCTTGTGAGCTTAGGCAGCACATAATTGTGTTTAAATATAACTCACATTGTAAGTTCTGCCTGTCATGAATGCTTGTGAAATAGTTGTTACAGTAAACACCTGGTTCATCCATAGTAACAATTGGTATATTCGAAGCATTCCTCTCTAGCAAAATTTGAACCATTGTTCCTTTAAATATAAGGCATACACTTTGGCGAGTGGCCTACGGCAAGGCTGTTGTGAGCAGGGAGCGGGAAGTGCAATTTTCAAAAGATTCCAGGAGTGAGCGTTTTTTATATAATACGTGTTCAATTATATTTTGATGCATATATATAGAAGAACACACAGAATGTCAAATCAATTGCAAAAAACATGAAAACATAGATTTAAGATCATTTAACTACTAGATTAGTGATGATCATTAGAGCATCAACCATTTAGTACACATATAACATCAATCATAAAGATTTGTCATCAATAGATTGTAACAGAGAATGTCAACAACAAAATGAAATAGACTCTAGAGCATCATATTCATTACCAAAGAATTGTAAGATTCAATCAATAGTTCAAACTTCAAACTTCAAACTTCAAACTTCAAAGGTAAACTGTCATATAATGTTTATAACGTCATTGTTTACAAAATAAGCCATAATAAAGACAAAGTACTAAGTTCTAGAGACTACTTCTAAACATGAAAAATAAATAGATATCTAGTATACAGTAGTAAATACCTCTGTTACCAACATCGCGATATTGGCGATATTATTGGCAAAACGAGTCTCGGCGATATTATCGGGGAAAATATCGCGATATTTTGGGCACTTTGAAAATATTGCGATAATATCGTAGATAGCGCGATAATATCGTGCTACAATTGAAAATATCTCAGCATGCGGACAGGGCTGGAAATAAAACCCGTTTTTCACCTTTTTTTTGTCAATTTGCAAGTGAAGTGTGGGGTTTGGAGAGAAAAGGAGAAAAGGACGAGTTTGCCTTTAGCCAAAGACGAGGAGGAGCGAGATTTTGAGCACTATAACCTGTTTATTGTGAAGTTTGGATTGATTTCTCTCAAGCAAGGGTGCATTTGCAGGTATAGGCAACAGTTTGTACCATTTTTATTTTATTTTTAATATTTGCTATGTATCGTTCATCTTGGTAGTTAGGGACTGTTGTTTTTAGCTGCCATAAAATTATTTTGGAGTGTGGATTGATTTCCAATAGTTTTTTTTATATTCTTGCAAATTTAGGATAGTTTTTTTTTAATTTTTTTCATTTATCAGTTTTCAACTTTACCCCCATTTTGAACATTTGTATTTAGTAATTTACTATTACAGTTTA
>ML821502.1:56716-68270 GCA_009831015.1 Picea engelmannii
CCAGAAAGATCAACAACAAAATAGATCTAAACAAAAGATTTCTGTGTTAGATCTAAAACAGGACAGATTCTAAGATTAGAGACACATAGATCTACACAATCAAAATCTTCAGAATCAAATAACAACATACAGATCTAAATTACTTTGAAGTCTTACCTGTGATCATTGAAGGGGTTCATGCCTCACACAATGGATGAAGTGCCACAAAAATTATGCTCAGAAAAAGGTTAAGGATCATAGATCTACCTCAGGGGTTAGACCTCTTGCCAAGAGAATGAACAGACTGGTTGCCACCAAGAAGAAAACACCCTTTAAACATAACACAGAAATTTCTGGGATCAAACCCTCATGTACTCAGAAATTTCCTGGAAGCAAAACCCTTATACACTTCGAAATTTCAGGAAGCAAAACCCTTATGCACTCAGAAATTTCCAGGAAGCAAAACCCTTATGCAAGAGAAGATAGCAAGGAGTACGGCTGTCTTAAAAAATCAGCTAGAGGGGCCGCGGCTTAAGGAGAGATCCAGATCTGCTCATGAGAGGGAGGACGACAACCTCTAGGAGAAGGTCTATGGACTGTTGAAGAGGGCGGCAGCTTCAATCCTCAACATACAGGTCACAGCAACATAAAGCAGCCCTGCAACAACCCTTGACACATACCCAAACAAGAAGCATACAAGCTGCAAAGACCAGGAGGCAGAAAACTGGAGGGCTGAACTGTCACAAGACTCAACTACTGTTGCAAAGGAGGGCCGCAGCACACTAGAGGAGATCCGCTCACTTTTTGGAGGACAAGATAAGAGTGTATTAAAGGTAAGGGGGAAGGTTTCTATTTATACTTTAGGCTAGGGGGGTTTAGGTGGGGTTACTTAGTGGCAATGCTTGTCCATTCATTCTCAAGGTGACCTTTATAACTTTACAATCACTGCATATGGGACACATTCCTTATGTGGTCATGCCCGCCTTCAAAGAGGGTCATACACCAACAAACACCTGATCAAGGGTCAAGTTGCCCCATAACATTTCTGGGGTCTTATCCACCAAGGTACAAGACCAAGTATCAACCCATGCCCCAGGCATGGGTACCCAGGAACATATCCAGGGGCCCTAGACATATCTAGGGACTTTAACTGCTTGGTCCCAGACCAAGAACCCCAGTCATATACTGGGGGCCCTCTCAAGGGTCTTTACTGCTTGGTCCCAGACCAAGAACCCCAGTTATCTACTGGGGGCCCTTTCAAGGGTCTTTTGCCATGGCACTGACTGTTTGGTCCTAGACCAAGAACCCCAGGAGTGCACTGGGGGCCCTAGATCTCGGCTAGGGTCTTTGCCATCCTCCCAGAGAATGGCTCTTGCAACTGCTTTAAATTCAACACTCCCTCTCAGCAAGAGAGGCATTCTCAGCTACACCAAGCTTGTCACGAAAGTATACAAACTTTGTCAGGGACAATGGCTTGGTAAAAATATCTGCTGTCTGTTATGTCGTCGGAACATACTGAATGCTGAGAACGTTCTTCTGAACCATGTCTCGGACATAGTGGTATTTCATCTCAATGTGTTTCGATTTGTCGTGAAACACTGGATTCTTGGTGAGCTTTATACAACTCTGATTGTCACAGTGAATGACTGTGGGTTCAAGCTCTAAATTGAACAAGTCTGAAAGTAGCTTCCTAAGCCACACTGCTTCTCTGCTAGCAGCACTTGCAGCAATGTATTATGCTTCTACAGTGCTTTGGGCTATGGAGCCCTGTTTCCTCCTGGACCAGGAAATCATTGCCGAACCCAAACTGAAGCAATATCCGAAAGTGCTCTTCCGATCCATTGTACTGCCCATCCAATTTGAATCTGTAAAACCATGGAGCATTACACCTCCACTGGAAGTGTATCTGAGACCATAAGCTATAGTTTTCCGAACATATCTCAGAATATGCTTCACAACAACCATATGTATATGCTTCGGTTCACACATGAACTGACTGAGAGCATTTACCGCATAACAAATGTTTGGTCTCGTATGTATGAGATACATCAAAGACCCAATGATCTGTCGATATAAGGTGGGATCTTCTGGATCTGAACCTGTGACCTGATCTTGTAGTTTCTTTAGATTAGAGATCATTGGTGTGGTCATGGACTTGCAGTCCATCATGCCAAATCTGTGAAGCACATCAACTGCATATTTACCCTGTGAGAGAAAGATCTCTCGTGGTTTCTGCAAAACCTCCAAGCCCAAAAAATAGTGCATGAGCCCCAAGTCTTTCATTTCGAATTTAGCTGAAAGCTCCCTCTTAGTCTGAGCTATCAAGTTTTCTTCTCCAGTGAGGAATAGATCATCAACTTTTAAGACAAAGATAACTGGTAGATTTTGTACAATCTTTATATAAAGATTGGGATCTGCTATGCTCTTGGTGAATCCAAGACTTTGTAGAAAGCTGTCTATTCTACCATACCAAGCTCTTGGAGCTTGCTTTAACCTGTATAGGGCTTTCTTGAGTTTGCACACATGAGATCTGTTATCATGTATCACGAAACCTTCAGGCTATTCAATATATACTTCTTGTTCAACTTCACCGTTAAGAAAAACAGTCTTAATACCCATTTGGTGAAGTTTCCAACCAAAAACTACTGCAAGAGAGATAATAATTCTGATTGAAGTATACCTGGCAACTGGAGCAAAAATCTCGTCGTAGTCAATTCCCTCTTTCTGAGAGAAACCACGAGCCACAAATCTCGCCTTGTATTGCTCAACAAAGTCAACCTCGACAAAAAACAGAGTGGGAGCCTCCTGTGTAATAATTTCCACGGTTTTCTCAACCATGGTATCCATGCCATCATAAATCTCTCCCAGGAAAGGTTTGTCTATCTCTGCATCTCGGAGAAGCTCAAATGTTGGTGAAGTAAACTTGAGCAAGAATTCTACCTTGCTCCACCAATCCTCATCAATCAACACCCTCCGCACCATACTTTCTCTCTCTGAATTTGATTGTCTCCACTTAGCCCAAGTCACACCCACCAACATACTCATCAATGCACTTTTAACCTCAACAAGGCGGCGGAACATGATGAAGTTTGAGGCATATCTTGTCTCAACAACTTTGAGCAACTCCAATTTGGAGTATTCTTGATACATTGCTTGAAACTAGTGGTGGTTGGTGATGAATTTAATGATCTCCCTAACTTTCCTTGTGAGCTCCTTAATCCATTCAGTTTTTGCCTCAATCTCTTCTAAAATGAGATTTAAATTATGGACAATGCAAGTAGTCCAAAAAATATGATTATATCTACTCTCAACAATCAAGCTTGCAGCTTTGCAAACAGGTGCATTATCTGTGATAACTTGCACCACATTTGCTGGCCCTACTTGTTCAATAGCAGAAATTAAAATATCAACAATAAATTTGCTATCTTTTACCTCGCCAGAACAATCTTTTGCTCTCAAGAACATCACTCCTTTTGGTGATGATGCAAGAACATTGATCAAGGGCCTCCGCTTTGTATCAGTCCATCCATCAGAGATAATGGAAACCCCTGTGTTGGTCCATGAGCTGCGAACTGGTTTGAGAATATCATGAATCAATGACCTCTCTTTCTGCAGTACCACTGTTCTGAGTTTTTCATAGTTTGGCCCCTTGAAACCTCGAGGAGCCTCGTTAATTGCCTTCACCATATCCTTCCAATAGGGGGACTGAACCACATTAAATGGGATGCCACATGCAAATATGGCCCTTGCCACTCTTGACTCTGTTTCTTCTCTCTTTGAATTGTTGAACATCTTCATCAATCTGTTGTCTGAAGCTGCACCTCGTCCTCCCGGGCCTTTGGATATCTCGTTTTCTACCTCTAGCGCCCTCCTCTTCCTTGCTTCGTGAACAATGCTTGGCTCATTGCTAACACCCAAGGAAGGAGGATGCTTGCTAGTAGCTATTGCCATGCATAGCAATCTTTGCTCTATTATCCTTAAGTTTTTGAGCATCATCATGCTCTTTATGGAATCTATCTCTCACCTGCAGATCAAGAGTATGTGGACAACTTTCAATACCCTTCCCTTCATGCAAAATGTGAGCCTTGACTCTTGTGTAAGAGCCCTTGAAGGTCTCATCCTTCTTGCATAAATTGCACTTCCATTCCCATGAACCTCCACCGACACCCATTGCCTTGACCCTGGTAACATGCCTCCAAAGAGGATAGTATTCCTGTTGCCTGCTTACTTCAGCAGCTCTAGGAGTAGATGAAACAACACTTTGAGCAGCCATGAATGCGGCAAGAAAAGAAGAAAATGAAAACTCTGTTCACCAAACAAAACAGAAAATTGTATATTGCAAACCAAGAGAAAACAAAAACTGCTAACTTGCTAAGCAAACATAAAATAAATCTACTCACCAAATAGAGAAGAAATCTGCTCACTAAAACCACACACAATCTCCTTCTTGTTGCTGTAGGAAGCTCCTCTTGCTAATGAAAGTGTGAGGACTGAGTGAAGCAAGTGGTTTCTTATAGCAAAGGAAGGAGATTTAGTGTTTTGGTTTGCATTTAGAAGTTTCTTTTTTTAATTAAAACAAAAAGAGAGAAAATCATCTTTATTCTATTTGGAGAAGGCAAAAAAAGCCTTAACTAAAACTAACTGGCAGTTTGGGGGCCCCACGACCCTCTTTTTTTTTGCCTAATTTCTCTTTAAAATCCGTGGAAACCTAGCCGTACGGGCACGGTGCGGCCGGGAAACACCACCGACCGTACCGTATGACGTTTTCCTTTCGAGAAACATCGTGCGGTACGACCGACGGCGTTTCCCGACCGTACTGTACCCGTTTCCACGTTTCGTACCGTACCGACATGGGAAACAGGGGGGGTAGGGATGTTTCCTGCAACATAGCTTGTTATATATATACGAGAAACTTTGCAAATTTATGTATAATGGTTTGGATTCACATGGATGCACATGAATATATATTTTTTTTCAAAATTTGAATATTTTATGTATTTTTAGTGACCGGTTTATTGATCCGGTTTTTTGTGTCGATCGGTCCAGTTCTGGTAACTTTGAGCCTCACTGCTCCTTCTTGCACCATGTCTTTGATGAATTCCTGCAAGATCCTTCGAAAATCCACCCTGCTTCATATCTTGTGGTACTGGCTATGATATATGACTGAGTGCTACAGATTAGTGTTGATTAAGTCGACGATTTTTTGCGACTTTTTCAACTTTTACCCTGAGCTGACTTTTAACCCTTAAAAAATCGCAACTTTTACTAAAAGTCGACCGACTTTTTCGAAAAAGTCGCGGTTCAATCCTAAAAGTCGTCGGACGCAGGGACCCGCGGGGCATAAGGGCACATTTTGGGTTTTTTTTGTTCATTTCTAATTTTTTGCTTGTGGAGAAGGAAGGAGAAGGGTTTGTGGTCTTTCTCAATCACTGTGGAGGCAACTTAACAACCATCATCATCACCATCAAGGATTTCTAAGTGGAGCAAGGGTTCAATTTCATTTGCCAACCGGTGTTGAATCTTCCATTCATAGGTATGTATCTAAATACCTCCATGTTAATGTTTATTTTCCATAGATTTTTGCTTGCCTCTTTGCTTGCCTACGTTTTTTTTTTTTTGTGCATTTTGCCATGATTTTCATGTCCATAAAACAATGTAATGTTTTTTTTTTATGGGACAACAAGCTTGAGCCTTGTTGTTAATTTTTTCTCCACCCTCTTATTGTCATTTTTCATTGCTAATAATCTAATCTAGAGGTCCGATTTTTTTTTACCAATGGGCTATTATTTTTTTCTAGTGGGGTTTAATATCGTTTTCTTGTTTTTTTGTGCCTTAGGGTTGAATTTTGAAGCTGCCAATTTCATAAAAAAATATGCTGAAGCCTTTGGATCCATTTTGGATGTATGGGATCCTTGAAGATGGGACAAACTGACAAAAATTGAATTGCAAACTTTGTGGGGTGAATATGTCAGGAGGGATTTGCAGGTTGAAATATCATTTAGCTAAAATCCTCGGGCATGATGTTGGCGTTTGTGATAAAACAACCGCGGAGATTATGAGAATTGCATTTGATTCACTTGAAGCAAAGGATAAAAATAAAAATGAAGAAGCAGCAAGGAAGGCCGAACTTTCATTTAGAAGTTTAGCGACATCTACCGTAGAGGGACAGGGTAGTGGGAGGGGCTCCACAGATTCAGGTACCGGGAGCCGGAGGCTTTCACCTTTTTTTCCAGAACGAACCACCCCTGGTGCACAGCCTTCCAAGAGGTCAATGTTGAAGAAAAAGGAGAAGAAAGAAGCAGACAGGGCTGTGGGGAGGTGTCTTTCTGGAGTGACATACCTCTCAGCATCACCAAGAATAATCCATTTTGGCAACCGATGTGTGATGACATTGTTGTTGTTGGCCCAGTGTATAAAAGCCCTACCTTTGAGGAGTTGCGGGGGCCAATTCTTTAAGAAGAAAAGACGGACATCAACTCTAGATTGGCAGAGTTCAAGAAGTCATGGGAGATCTCTAGATGCATAGTGATGTTTGATGGCTGGACAAATGGGAAGGGTAGGTCCCTTCTCAATTTCTTGCTACATTGTCCTAGAGGTACCATGTTTATCAAATCAATAGATGCATCAACACATGTGAAAGATGCAACATTGTTGTGTGAGTTGATGGATGCGTTCATCCAGGAGATCGACGTGCATAATGTGGTGCAAATCATAACAGATAATGCAGCTAATTATGTGGTTGCTGGTAGGTTGCTTATGGAGATGAACCGTTCATTGTTTTGGACTCCATGTGCTGCACATTGTATTGATTTGATTCTCGAGGGTATGGGGAAAACCTCCTTCATCAAGGAGGTGATTGATCAGGCTCGGAGCGTCCCCAAGTTCATATATAACCATATTTGTGTTCTTAGCCTCATGAGGAGACACACCAGAAACAGGGGAGTTGCGACGTCTTGCAATCACTTGTTTTGCCACCAACTTCATTACTCTTCAGTCTTTGCTTCAATGTCAGTTTGAGTTGAAGCAAATGTTTGTTTGTGATGAGTGACGAGATTCTACATATAGTAGGAAAGAGGATGGGAAAGCCATTGCTAGATTGGTGTACAGTGACTCATTCTGGGAAGGAGTGGCAGAGGTGTGCTCAGTGAGTGACCCTTTGGTAAAGGTTATGAGATTGGTTGATAGCGATAAGCCAACAATGGGCTATTTGTATGAGGCCATGGATAGGGCCAAAGAAGCTATCCGGGCTTATTATGTGGGAAAGGGTAGCCACAGGTTTCGTAGACAGATGTTATTATGGGATTTGATTGATACTCGATGGACCGAGATGCTCCATCGACCCATTCATGCAGCAACAATTTTTCTTAACCTTGCATTTTCCTACAAATGTAACTTTGCTTTTGATGGCGAGGTGATGGAAGGGTTCCATTCTTGTCTTCAGAGGATGGTACCTGATGTCGCGATTCGCCTTGATATTAATCGTGAGATAAAGATGTATCGGGATGGTACTAGACTATTTGGCTATGAAGATGCTGTTGCTTCAAGGAACATTTTGTTGTCACGTAAGTCATTAGAATTTAGAAGATAGTTCAACTTAGAACTTTATGTATTTAAAATTCAAATTTCAATTATGTATTTTAAATTTAAAAATTTATTTTAAAGTTCAATTATGTTTTATTTATGTTATCATTCTTTCTTATTTGTTGTAGATGTTTGGTGGCGAAACTATGGTGCAAGGGCACCAAATTTACAGAGATTTGCCATCCAAATCCCGAGTCAAACATGTACCTCTTCGGGATGTGAGCGCAATTGGAGTGTATTTGAAAAAATACACTCAAAGAAACGCACCAGGTTAGAACTTATGAGCAATTACATTTATTGTAATTTGTAATTTATGAGTCTATGATCGTCTAATATATTATGACCCTCAAAAGTTAAAACTCATTAAGTTTTTTATGACCCTCTTACAGGTTAGAGTTCTCACGTCTCAATGACTTGGTGTATGTCCATTACAATCTTTGACTATGGTTGAAGCAAATCGATAGAACACCGGATATGGATGCCATTTCCTTGGACAATATTGATCTATTGTCTAAGTGGAGGTTGGAGTCTGAGATGCCTATCATGGAGGAGGCACCTGCATGGTTAGATGAGGAACCCGAACAACAACATGCCTTGGAGGAGCAACAGGGAGAGGAGGAGCAGGAGGAGGAGGAGGTGGAGCAGGAGGAGTAGGAGTAGGAGTGGCCTGAAGACATCATGGAGGGTGATGTGCAAACATCAACACAACCTTCTACACTTATTGATACACCTACTCTTGCACACATCAATGGTCATCCACTATCAGATACAGGGCCTTCTAGTTCTACTGTCAGGGGCAGGCCTGACAAACAACCCCTTATCTTTTCTCATAAAAGGGGGAGAGGTGGAGGCCGACATTGATATTAGATAGCTAGCTGCTAGTTTTGTTTCATTTGTCATTGTATATTAGACATCTACAGACTCCATCATGATGGTGAATCATGAGATACATTTTATAATTATATATGTGATGTCATTTTGTATTGGAGAGGCCCTTCAACATTCAATATCGACTTTGATGTATAATTTTTTATTTGGCATCCACTAGTGACTACATATATATTAGTGATTTCTCCATATTTATGTGCCAATGTGTTTATTTGATGTTGTTGTTGCTTTATATGTTTAAAATTTTGAAAAAAATGAATATATTTTGTAGTTTTTAATGTTTGTCATGGTTTTCCGATTTTTTGTTGAAACAATTTTTTCCAAACACTCGCTGACTTTTTGCCGATGCCGACTTTTTCAACACTGCTACAGATATTTGTTTCCCTGCTGGTCTGGAAATCCTGCTCGATCCCAAGTTGAAGTAGCACCCCAGGTGCTAGATCTGTCTTCTACACTCGCAATCCAAAAACTGTATATCCCGACAACCATACTTCATCATCGGAGATCAATCATATCTATCTGTACCACTACATAGGTACCTGCATGCTGTGCTGTAACCCAATAATACGGTCATGGCTCAACCATATATTAGCACAAGGTGCTCTTTGCAAAGCAAATGTCTATCTCATCACACAACTTCCTCAGATGTGTTGTCATAGGTGTGGCCATGGAATTTCTGTCCATCATGCTAAACCTATTCAGTCTCCTCATTGGAGATCTCATCTGGTGCCAACCATGCTTTCAATCCCAATATATCCGATCAAGATCCTTCATCTCAAACTTTGAAATCAACTCCCTCTATCTGAGAGAATCCTCGGACCATGCTTCCGTCTACTGCATGCCCCTTTGCATTCTGCAAAGTGTCACAGAACTATGCTGGCTTCTTTTTGATCACTGACTCCCACTCAGATTTATCTCTTATGACCTGCCCAGAACAAGAAACAAGAACAACAAAATCTCCATGGTATCCTCCATTGAAGATATCCTGCCTGGAGTCTAGGTCAGTAACCAAGAACATTTCCTAAAGGAGATCAACTTCATCTCATAAACAATAAGCATTTACATAAGAACAAGAATATCTCCTAGAGAGGAGATCAACAAGTGTATCTCTAGTATTAAGGGGTTAGTATAATGATCATAACTTCAATAGATCAAGATGCAACATAAGATCATAATAATGCCATAACAACTAGAGAAATATCATTTTTTAAATAATCAAACCTGGAGTCTTCACTGTTCGGGAGGGTGCGCTTGTTCCTTTGAATGTACTGAATTCAAAATCACTGCTTGGACAAGGTCTCTTGTACATCCCCTGCAAACACACTCATGCTTTGCTGGATGATATAACTTGAAAAGAATATACAAGTGCATACCTTTGAAATTTGTAGTATTGTTCAAACCTGGAATCAAACCTGGAGTCTTCACTGTTAGGGAGGGTGCGCTTGTTCCTTTGAATGTACTGAATTCAAAATCACTAATTGGACAAGGTCTCTTGTACATCCCCTGCAAACACACTCATGCTTTGCTGGATGATATAACTTGAAAAGAATATACAAGTGCATACCTTTGAAATTTGTAGTATTGTTCAACTTGTCTTCTAATCTAAAACTAGACACCATCTTGACAAGAAGAGGTTAGAAACTGAATAAAAAAGGTTCAATGATTAGAACAAGCTAGAAATCATGGAATTTCAATTTTGACCAAAAGTCAACCTTTGACGTTGACTTTGACTAGTGAACCTTTGACTTTGACATAGTCAAACTTTGACTTTGACCCTGTTATCGTGCAATTTGTAGTTAGGATAGTAAATGGATGAAGAGTAGTCAAACTGGCGTAACTGGAACCAATCCCACCCAATGCCACCTCAATGGGATGGTTCTTTCTGTTTTTGGAGGTAAGGCCTAGGGGAGAAGTCCCCGGTGACCTGGGGTTTTGAGAAGGCAAAGGATTGTAAGACAAAGATAAGTTCCCCCCTTCACAAGTCACCATCGAGTAGATAGCCCAGCTAATAGCCAATAAAGAGAAATATAACCAAAGAGATGTACCTGCCCGGGACAAAGCAACAAGAAACAGATATATGCGAGCTGACTCATTTGGTTAGTACTTCATATAATTAATGACTATCTGATATACATATAAGCAATTGAATAATAAATATTGACGAAGTCAAATGTTTATAAAATAGACATGATAATAAATGTCACTTCAATAAACACTGAGAAAACATGGCATCCAATGTAACAATCAACACTTCATTCAAGTAATGCCCTTAAATTAACCATTCAATTGCTCAAAAGTGAAACGTTAGCTGCACAATGATGTTTAGCAAAAGATGACGACAACACTTAGTTAGTAGGGTTAGTCCTAGGCTAGGGTTAGAATAATTAGGGTTTCATTTAAAGTATTAAGAGTGGTTTTGATCATAATACTCACAGGCTAGGTCTTAGATTAGTGCGTTTCCTAGGGTTAATGGAGTCAAAGGGAGGACACAAGAGCTGAAGGATCAAGGAAGATAATAAGGCTAAGGATTGGAGGATTAAGCCTTGAGGTGTTGCTACAGCAAGGCCTCAAGGACAAAAACCCTAGGGGAGAGAAGCTCACTTTAGTGTAGGGAAATTAGGCCTCAGTGCTCTCTCCTCCTTCCTTAGATCAATGGCAAAAACGACTAGTTCTGAAAAAATGGTTTAAGACTAAGACAAGAGGGTTTACAAGGCAATGTGTTGCTATGGCAAGGCTTTACCAGCAAACCCTAGAAAAAAACGGCTCATCAAGGTGTAGCTGAACTAGGCCCTGATGCGGCTCCTTCTTCTTAGCTCAGAAAATTAAAACGGCTAGCAAGAGAAGAATAAAAAAAGTGTAGCTAAGGCTAGGCTTTTTCTCCCTTCAAATAATGGCTGAAAATTCTTGACGGGGACATGAGACAAGGACCAATGATGTGTGCTTGTCACTTAGGGTTTATTCAACAAATTTATAACAATAAATGCAAGAAATGACAATACAACCATTCAATTAAGAAGTTTTTGCAGAAATTCACTTACATTTCACCAAAAAACATCATAGCAAATCCTAGTTTTAACACCTTCCATCAATAAATATGCCAAAAATG
>ML821503.1:1692-64872 GCA_009831015.1 Picea engelmannii
GAGAGCATAAGTTCCAACAATTAAATCATCCATAAACCATGGGAAAAAAATAGCTATCAACTTGATCAACAATGGAATTTTGGAGTGGAAGGCTTGTTGTATGGATTGTAACCCTTGGCTTGTCTATAAACGAAAGATCCATTTCCTTGTTGCATTGTTTAGCAAATGAAGTTTAGAGAAGAGGAAGAGAGTTCTTTTGTATTTTTAATTTTTTTTAATTTTTCCCCTTTTCCCAATTCGCATGGGAACACTACATGGCATGCTCTCCTTTTTCCCTTTTTCCTTATTTTAATTTTTTAATTTTTAATTTTTCTTGAAGTACGTGTAAAGTCAACTAAGTTGAATTTGAATTTTCCCAAGGGCCTTTGACTGAAGGATACCACTGGAAAAGTCAAATGAGGAGAAGTTGGAATGCGACGTGGGGAACACCTTTGGAAAGGACTTGACAAGACAATCGAGACCATTCAATTGGAAAACTACTCTCGTGCCACCTACCCCCTTGATTTTTTCTAGGAAGATCTTCCCCCTAAATCCTAATATGTTGGTGGGGTCCACAAAGTACTTAAACTTGTGAAGACTGCCTCATTGTCATACGACATCCAATTGGAGAAAATGAAGTAACAACGAAAAGTTCTAGATAATTTCTTCGATGACATGGGCATGCAAATGGAGATGAGGTTGTTAAGTGATATTTTGACTAACTTGAACCTCTACCATGCAAGTTGGCTAGACCATTCTCTCTCAAACAATTTAGACAATTGTGACAACTCTAATCATCCAATGTTGAAATGAGGAAAATGATGCATTGTTGAAAGGTATTGAAGTCAAATACAACATGGAATATCTTATTTTTTTATTCCAAGCCTATCAACAACATTTTTTAAACTTTGAACCACTATCACCAAACTAGTCCCTTAAACTAATCCTGAAATTATGAAGGCTTGTTCTCAACAATAGTGGGTTGAAAACTAGAATTTGATATACCATTTTAGAGGTTTCCACTTCCCTACATCACCTCTAGGTCTGATTTTTCTTTTGAGTCATATTTCAAAATAGAAACTGATGAGGAAGTTATAACTATGAAATTTGTCGATTTAAGAGGCATGCAACTTGTACCCTTTGTAGACTATGGTAATATAAATTTGGAATCAAGAAAATGATAGCTCATTAGAAATATTATCCTAAGAATACAAGTTAAAACCACTAGATTTTCTATAAAATGAATAGAAATCACTTTATTTTCTATGAAATATCATGTTCGTATGGGACTCGCCAAGTGACTAGCAAAAGGGGCCAACGTTGAAAATTTCACATACTAAGTCCTCACCTCATGAGATATGACATGAGAAGGATTAACATAGGGAATTATGATATGGAAGGGTCTTGGAACTCCATAATAATAATGAGATTCCCTCCTCTAGGGTAAAAATAGTATGGTCCTGAAACAAGTTGAACACAGATAGATTGAGCCTGCTTAAGTGTCAACAACATAATGTTGGACACAATGGTATTGATGACTACCATGAATATGTACAATAGGTGATATTAGGCTAGGGAACACTGTAAATCTGAAATTCATTTATCCCTACTAACGCTCTGATTGATAAATGAGGCATTGACCAAATTGAAATTTAAACCATGTAACTGACTTGAACTAAGAATTGATGAATAATACTCATTTAGTGTCTGATAAGTCACTATGTTCCTAAATGAACCTCTAAAAGTAACCTATGTATACTCAACCTCTAAAAGTAACCTATGTATACTCTTTAATGGGATAAGAGCCATAATGACTATGACTCCTACCACTTTCTTTGACCAAAATTGGATCTTGGTTGTAACGCCCCATTTCACTTGACTATTTTTAGACAACAAACTTATTCTTTGAGGGCGTTTTCTCTCAAATGACCCGGTTAATTAATACATGATGAATGCTAGACTTGTTATGAAATTATTAAAATGTCAAATGTGAAATTGATAAAGTATGCATTATATCTTGATGAATAAAATTTATGGATGATCATGATTGTACATATATCACTAATGAGTTCCTGAGTGTATAGGAAGCTCAATGACCGGTAGATGCGGGTATCGTCAATAAGACATTGAGACTCTAGACTAAGTTAGGGAGTAAATGAATGGATGAAATTTTGAATAAATGACTTATGTTGATTATGGACATTACTGATTAAAACTTGTTTAGTGGATGCAAACACAAAAATCATGTTTGCCGATCCAACTCACAAAAGGAGTAGCAGGGCTATACAAAACCAAACTAACATAAAGGGAGGGGTGGGATAACATCCCTGATTCCACTCACTAGCACTCCTGTCGTGGTCAGAGTTGAAGAGTGATGGACACTCTTTCTCAAAGGGTTGCACAATGTCGTGAGGGTAGACTGGGTCTCAGTCACTCGCAAGGTATACTAAGGAGTACACAGTAAGACAGAGGCATTATTCGTCAGCATCCAGTAGTCTCATAATAGGGACAAGTACGTGAGTAACAAGATTTCCACCAATTGTGCCATATTCCCAATGTTCAAGGTCAAAAGCGCTTGAAGGGAATGACGCATGGAACCCTTGGAATACATCAGTACATCCTGAAGAGGGCATGGAGTTCGTGGCAGCCTTATCCTTTATTTCAAATTAAACTTCTAGTATAAAGTGAAACATGTAAGTTAACCTAAGGGTAAGGTGATAAAGTAAGTGGATAGAGTCCTGCTAGAAAACTTGAAAATCAAATTTTATTGAAAGGGTTAGATGTTTAGGGAACAATTAATTTATCCTAAGAATTTATGGGTTAAACAAATATAAAATTCACGCAAAATATAAATTATTAAAGAAAAACAAACAACTTGGAAGGAAACTAAAAGATATGCATGATATTAATAAGTGAATAAATAAATAGCAATTATTAAATTCATGAGAAAATATTGTATAAGGGAAATATCCAGGGGAAAGTCTAAAAGAAAAGAAAAGCATCCAAGGGAAAATCTAAAAGACAAGAAAAGCACGAAAACATTTAAGGGAAAATCTAAAAGGAAAGAAAAACTGGGAAACATCTAGGAGAAAATATATGAGACAAGAAAAAGTAGGGGAATCCTTAATAAAAGCTAAGAAATATTTGGGAGTAATTTTAGGAGTTTAAGGAAAGTGAGCGAGGGAAATAATTTATTTTTTTAATTTTAATTGATAATTTCATGTGCACAGGAGGAGGTTATAAAAGAAATGTCTTCGGAGAAAGATTCTACCCTATGGTTGGAGGGCCATGGTAATGATCATAGACCTTTGAGCATTCTATTACAAGTTGGACAATGAAGTGTGCTAAGAGGTGGGATCCTCTCACTTGTGAGTAGGCACTTCACAGCTAGAGACTATGGTTGGATTTGTATAGACTTGTTGTGGCTAGGGGCATATGAGAAGAAGAGTACCCATTGCATTGGTTGGGAGGCTTGTGGCTCGAGGGGCATATGAGAAGAAGAGTACCCATTGCATTGGTTGGGAGGCATCCCATGAGTCCTTTAGTTGATCAGAAAGTTCCAATGAGGATTGACACAACTCCGGCGAAGCTGACGCAGAGTTCGACAATTTGACGCAAGATCTTCGACAAGTTAATGCAAGACTTCTAACGACATCAACTGAAGATTTCGGCTCCTTCGGTGATGATAGTCCTTGTAAAATTTTAGTATATTTATATAATCATAAAAGTAAAAATTTGTCAAGACATTTTAGTGACTTCTTTAACTTCTTGATATTTTAGCAAGACAACAATAGTTGAACATCGTGGATCTGCCCACGCCAACTAAATGATCAAAGGTCATCTCTTTTTGTTTTTGGTTTTCTTATTTCTCCTTCTCAACCAAGCCATATCCAAGTGAAGTAATCCCACATCAGTCCCCTCTGTTAATTACTGGGTTCTTCCACCTGCTAAACTAGCCAGGTTTTTCTTTTACAATTTTTTTGGGTCTATATCTACAGGGTAGCTGGCCTGACAGAAAACTCTAGTAGTATCTAACCTGTAGAAAACTTGGGTTAAGAAACAATAGAGTTAGAGGGTTGAAGTCCAGGTCTTTTATTTCTCTAGTTGCAGGCACAAATATAATGGATACTGGAGTTCAACCGTAAATTAATTCGAGTGTATCCTGATTTTTTTTGGAATCTAAATTTATGAAACTCTTTATTTAACTTATATCTAGTTCATAACCAGTAAGATTGAGCATTGTCGATGGTTACCTCAAGAGATCGAAACCCAGGACGCGAGTAGTTGTGTTGCATTTAAAAATAAATAAAAATTAATAAGTGATATATGTCCACATATTTTATTTTATCATGAATCTACACCTTTGTGCGCTAAAATTCCGACGCATGTAACTTTTTTGAAATGTGGGGCAGGTAATCTCTCTGCAGTCATGGATGGAAAAGATAAGGCATTTTAGCAGGAGTTTTGATCGGATTGAAGCCAAACTTATTTATAGAGAATATAATCAGGTTGTTGATTTCAAACCTATTTATAGAAAATATAATCAGGTTGTTGATCAGCTATCAAAGGATGCTCTTAGTTTGGTAGATGATGGTATCTCTTTTGCAAAGGTTTTGGAAGGACATCCAGATTCTTTTGAAAGATTAACAGTAAACTGTTAGTGAATTTGGGATGCTGTTTTCAAAAGCTTGTATACTGATGTAATTTGTAATGAGGACTGTGTATTTTGGGATGTTGTTTTTACAATGGTAGGGGGCACTTTAGTTATGTTTTTTATTGTAAAGAATTGCACTTTTTGTCTATTAAGCAGATGCTGGGTTGCATTGTAACTGCTGAAAAGATCTATGTGTAAAATACCTAATTATATTTTCTTAATATAATTTTTTTTTATTTGTGAAATTTTTTTATTTTATTTTTTTTATCAAATTTATGATTTTGTCCACATCTTATAATTATTATTTTTGTTACAAGTTATGAGTCTATCTCTGTTAGTGCAAATAATAATATCAGGGTTTAATTTTGGCTCAACAATGTTCATCATTCAATATGTCATCAATAGTATAAACATAAGCAACATCTCATGAACAATAGCACATCAGATACACAGTATACCTAAATTTAAGTGAAACCCAAATGGGAGAAAACCACATAATGTTTTTCTTATATCCATATCAAAGAAATACATTCATTAGAAGCATCAATTTCCGAATTTTCCAGCTGCAACTGGAAGGAGGCTACGACCTCGTGAATTCTTTGGCCTCAATCAGAAGAAGGATACAACTCCCTATTTTTTTAGGCTCCAACTCCCTGTGTCCTCTGGCACCAACTGAAAGGAGGCTACAACCTCGTTTCCTTATCCCATCCTACCGCCTTGAAATATAAGTGTAGACCAACTGTCACCACCACAATCACTGTCACTGTCAAACTATCATTGCCATTGCCACTGTCTCTATCTCATCACCTGTAATTGATCATCAACCAACTAGAACCTATACCATATCATGCATCAATTGTGTACCAAAATATATGCATCAATCATGAAAAATAATATATACCAACTACAACATCAATGATAAGTAGCCAATCATGTACCATAAGTCAAACATGAATACAACCTATACCATATGCCATATGCAATGTTCCCAAGCATATTTTCCATGAACATAAAGACATTTTTACTTGTTTTTGTGAGTTATTTGTGAGTGTTTTTGCATATTGTGTCTCCCCAGGTGGAGTTGTTTCCCAAAGTTTCACAACATATAGAAGATAGATATGGACAATAATAGATGAAAACAACAAGATACAAGAGAATAACACAATGGAATAACCAAAAACTTCAGATATGACCTTTATTTATTTAGTAAACCAACCTCCATATAAGAGATATACAAATCTGGAAGAATATAATAGGAATATAAGTTATGGTTGAAGATGACTCCCAAGTACAATAAAAAGAGTTGTGAGTGCTCCAAAAACCCTAATGATTGCATGCAAGTGTAAACAAGTTCATTTTCTTTCCCTTCTTCAGTCTGACACCCCAAATCGACTGAGTTGCGCACTGCCTAGCTATAGGGACCTAGGTATTTTGACCTCCTCTCTTCTGACCTCCAAACCCTGGGAAAAGACTATAGATCTATTGATATGATGATGTAGAACACATATGATGAGATCCTCTAGGTACACTGTGATATCTAACCCTCCAATTCACTGAACCTCCAAGAGAAGATGTGCCCTCCTTCATAAATTCGTCCAACCAAGAGAAATAATAAATATGCAGAGAAAATCCCTCAAGAACTGATGAGAAATGGTGTGTGGGTGATGGAAAATCCTTCTAGATAGTGTTTGGGCCTCAGATCTACCTCCTCCTAGGAAAATTGAACACTTCATTCTCTCACAATGCACCCTACCTACATAAAACCTCCAAAACTGTGCCATGCTTCCACAAAATCCTTCTAAGATTGATATGAAACTGAGTAGAATGGTGAGGTTGGGGTATTTCACCACCTTGACCAGGCTTGGATTAGGAATAGATTAATCTTTCACCTCCTTGTTGATCTCTAGGGTTTATTTACTCAAAACCCTCAAAACGTCTAAGCTGCAGAGGTCAAAATACAAATGAGAAAAAATCATGAATGAGGAGTGAAGTGCCCTCCTCTCCATTTTCTACCTCCATCGTCTAATTTTCACTTAAATTAATTAATTGACTTCTAAGGTTATTACTTTATGGCCTCATCTTATCCAATTAGTTTTTAATTTGTTTTTTTTATCAAAGTCACTTTAATAATATAACCTTTAGTCCTTTAGTGACCACTTTTGCGCCTCTTAGCCCCTTTTTCC
Source organism: Picea engelmannii (assembly GCA_009831015.1). NCBI lineage: Eukaryota > Viridiplantae > Streptophyta > Pinopsida > Pinales > Pinaceae > Picea > Picea engelmannii. The sequence continues at coordinate 8,509 of ML821503.1, forward strand.
CATGAGACTATAGTCTAGAGGGGAAACTAGACTACTAAGTCTCTCAAAACCCTTGTCAAGGGGAGGGGGACATTACAGTCTTCCCTACTGGAAATTGCTTGCCCACATGCAATCCTGAATCTGTCCGTTGTAGAACCTATTCACTTTCCCAAGTGGCATCCTCTATAGGGAAATTTTTCCATTTGATCAAGTATTCATTGATGTCTTTGTTCCTTATATTTTCTCCCTCGCCTCCAAGACCTCTTCTGGAATCAAAATCAGATGTCCGTCATCTACTGGTGGTAATCCCTCATTAGCTACAACATGCTTCCCCAATTCCCTTTTTATGCATGATACATGGAAGACATTATGGATTTTACTTCCCTGTGGTAGTTCTAACTCATATGCAATTTCCCCCACCTTCCTTTTCACCCTATAAGGCCCATAAAAGTGGGGTTTGAGTTTTTCAGTGCCATTTTTCTTAATGGATGTCTGCCTGTATGGTTGTAGCCTCAAATAGACCAAATCCCCTACCTCAAAAGTACGCTCCAGTACTCTATGCTTATTTGCATATAATTTGTGTTGGTTCTGAGCCTTTTGCAAATGATCTTTGAGTTCTTTAAGGATGTCTTGGCTTTCCTGTATCCACTCCTTATCCATATGAGCTCTACTATCTCCAAACACAATCTCAACAAAAGTTATGGGGTCATAACTATATAAAGCTATGAAGGGAGAGATACCAATAGACATGTGCTAAGTGGTGTTGTAGCAGTATTCACCCAAGTGTAGCAACTTGACCCATGCCTTATGTTTTCCTGTCACATAATTTTGGAGGTATCCTTCCACCCATTTGTTGACTATCTTAGTTTGACCATCTGTTTGTAGATGATAGCTAGTACTGGGGGTTAATTCTGTACCCACTAGCCGAAATAACTCTTGCTAAAAGGTGGTCATAAATATATTGTCCATGTCACTCACAATCATCTTGGGTAACCCATGCAACCTAAAGACTTCTCTAAAAAATAGATCTGCCACTTGAGATGCGCTATAGTACATGGGGATGGAAAAAAAGTGAGCAAATTTGGTCAAATGATCTACTACCACAAAGATGCAGTCCCTACCCTGTGCCTCAAGGAGCCCTGTAATGAAATCCATAGATACACTTTACCACGTATGCTCAGGAATTGGAAGAGGCTACAATAGACTTGCTAGGTGGATCTATTCATCCTTGTTCTGTTGGCAAGTGACACACTCCTTGATGTGGCACATTACATCTTCCTTGAGACCTTTCCAAGCAAAACTCTCTCTTATCTGTCGATATGCTTTAAGGAATCCTTGATGCCTTGCTAGTAATGAGTTATTAAATGCTTGAAGCACTCTCTTCTTGAACAAGGATTCAGGAACTCATCTTTAGAAAGTAATGAAAGAAAATTAATTAAATACTCAGAGATCCAAGACACAATCCATTCACTCATAATCATTGAAATTATGTTAACCAAATTTATGTGAAATGTGCATTTTCTGAACTAGTTTAAAACAACACAAAGTTCAATATATCGTGGTTTAAAGATCATTCACGGTAACTTATATATATATATATATATATATATATATATATATATATATATATATATATATATATATATATATAAGTTATTAATATATTATGTTATTCGTGATTATGTTATATTGAATTAATATATATAATTTGGATTGATATCAATTTGGGTTGGGTTATATCAATAGTAGATTCGATATTACTTCTCATCAATTATATTTTTTTCCTCGAAAAAATTTGTAATTTCATTATATAATGACAAAATTACATTCTCAGATATATACAAGTCATCTGTAATAGCCTTATATATATTATCAGTAAAATATACAAGTACCATAACTATCGAAGAAGAAGAGTATCATTAACTAGCAACAAAAACATAACTAGCCGAATACTACATCCAGTGTCCCCAACTGTCATATAGTTTATACATTGTTCACAACATATCAAAGACTGATAGATTAACTGTCAATAAGACTATAACCATACAAAATTAGTCATAAGAAATACACCAAAATAAACTCTTGGTTGAAACATATATTTTAAAGTTTGGTACTTCATGAAACCATCGACCATACTCTAACTGTGAGGATTATTTGGAAAGTCGGTCCGCCAACTGATTCCGCTCCCTATATAGATGAGTAAAGGAGATAGAGTAAAAAACATTGATGATTCTCAAAACTTCCTCATAAATTGGCACAAGACGAGAAATGTGACATCTTTGAACTCCATTTTCCCAGATGATGATTAGCATAGAGTCAACAAAAACCTGTAAATTTTTGCAAACCTTTTCCACTACAAATAATAACACTATCTTTAAATCCAAGAGTTCAGCGTAATTATTTGTCCTAGCCCCCAAACCAGACTTGAGAAGAAAGTAATGTGTAGTGGAAAGATATAGACAACACCCCCCCCACAGATAAGATGATCCTCGGAGGCAGCCCCATCAAAATAATCCCACGGCCTCGCCAAATCAATAATTTCCTCCCTAATTAAATGAGAAATTCCATTCCCCCCTACTCCTGAATTTTTAAAATGAGCAAAGATACCAAGAATGTTTGTTGCCACTTCAAAGGTCGAAGAGACGTCATCTCTGAAAATTGAATTATTCCATGCCATCCATATCCCCCAAACAATTATGAAAGGAAGAGCCATGTACTCATAATTCCCCCTCTCAGCTAACTAGGCTTTCAATGCTTCATCAAAAGAATTTTCGTGCCATCGCCCAAGAGTTTTGGATATGATTAGTGAATCGGCCCAAACACCCTTGGAGAAAGAACAACACATAAATAGATAGATGATCCACTGTCTCAGCTTCTCTTTTGCAAAGCAAACACCGACCCAAACCATTGAATTGTTTCTTTTGTAGATTATCCCAGGTTGGTAGTTTATTCTCCAAAATTGACCAGACCATAAGTTTTCCTTTTGTTGAGAAACGTTGTTTCCAGAGTTTCTTCCACCACCAATTTGTTTCTCTCTGATGTAAATCCACGTTGAGCTGTACATATCCTTCTTTTGGAGTATAATCCCCTTCCGAGTCACCATCCCAGAGAATCTCATCCTCCCGATCAGTAAAACGTATATTGGCTCTCTGAAGTGCCTAAATATGCCTGTCCCATTGAGTTTGTTCATCCCCAGTGAGACCAAGTGTCTACCTATTTTTCCATCCTTGTTGCCATATATTGGATGTGGTTGGGTCTCCAACTTGAGCTAGATAATAAATTCCCCCACGTTCCAGCTGAGAGCATATTCCATCATTAAGAAGATGTGCCCGATTACTACCAACCCATGGATCCAAACCAATCCAGACCAAATTTCCTGAGCCAATCCTCCAAACCAAACCATTCATGATAAAGTCAAAGGCCTTTAAGAATGCTTTCCAAATAATAGAGATGCCCGACAAACTTTTTATTGGGTTCCTAATCTATTCAAGAATTGAAAGAGGCGAAATATATTTATGTTGAATAAATCTAGTCCAGAGGCTCGAAGAGTTGATCAATCTCCATGAACACTTTGCTACAAGGGCTTTGGAGAATAAAAATAATTTTTTTAATCCCCATCCCCCTAATGCTTTCGGAACCACAATTTTCTCTCACCGGACCCAAGGCAACACCTGCTTGTCCTTATTTTCCCTCCAAAGATAAGAAAAACAAATTTTCCTTTCTTTTTCCAGTATGCCCTTTGGAATCCATGACAAAGATAATCAATATACTAGTATTTCCTCCAGAACCGACATAATCAATACAAGTCTCCCTTCCCTTGACAACCATTTGTGACTCCATACCTTTAATCTTTTTTCTAACTTTGCAATAAGCCACATCCATTATGTCTTCTTGTAATCATTTGGTTTTAACTGACACCCAAGATATTTCATCCCCTCCTCCAGTTCAAGCACCTGAAAGGGAATCTTAGACAAAGTATATCTCACATCAGCTGCTTCCAAAGATGCAAAGGTAATACTTGAATTCTTATCATTGATCAGCATACCGGTGGACCTTTTAAAGAGAGTAAGCCCTTCAGACAGTTTGTCAATATCTCTCCTCGACCCATCACAAAAAATTAAAATATCATTTACAAAGAGTAAGTGAGAGATGTACAAACCAGTAGAAATTTTGATCCCTTTAAAATTACTAGAAAGATTTGCCTTTGCCAGAAACCGACCAAGTCCTTCTGCTACCAATAGAAAAAAATAAGGGTGACAAGGGGCACCTCTGTTGAAGACCTCTATCAGCATGAAAAAAAGTAGTGGCTGAACCATTAAGCATAATAGAGAAAGATACCAAAGACAAACACCCCATCACCCAGTTAGTAAAATTCGCCATGAAACCAAGGTGAATCTATAGCATCCTAATATAAATCCAATTTACTTTGTCATAAGCTTTTGAAAGATCTATTTTCACCACATCCCCTCTGCGTTTTCTGGTTTTTATACTATGAAACCCTTCTTGAGCTACCCCAATTGCCTCATGTATTTGCCTTCCCGCCAAAAACCCAAATTGTTCACTAGAAATATTCCTGGAAAGAATAATTTTTAATCTTCTACTTATGACCTTTGAAATTATCTTGTAAAGGAAATTACATAAAGAGATTGGTCGAAAATCATCAAAAGAGGAGGGATTATCTAAATTTGGTATTAAGGCAATGAAGGTTGAGTTTAAAGGGTCATGAATATAACCATTCACCTGAGATTCCTCAACCACCTTCAAAACATCTTGACCTATCAAATCGAAGAATCCCAAGTAAAACTCAATGGGCCATCCATTCGGCTCTAAGATTTTCCCTTTTTGAAAAGAGTGGATAACTTCCAAGAGTTCCTTTTCAGTGACAACTGCCATTAAACATTGATTGTCTTCCTCCTCCACAAAACAAGGAAATAACCTAGCAACTTGTACAATTTCAGCAATAGAAGACCCCTCCTGGACCATGAAAAGATCACGAAAGTGTTCAATACCCATGGCAGTGAGACCATCAAAAGTGTTGACAACTTCTCCATCCTGCTTCTTTAATTCCCAAATAATATTAGTCATTTTCTTTACTTTTGCAAATGTTTGAAAGAACTTTGTATTTTCATCCCCACAAGTAATCCAAATAGTGCAACTCTTTAGCCTCCACAGAGCTTCCTTTTCTGCCAATAAAAATTTTCACATTTTTTCCAAATTTACCATATTTTCCTTATCATCTTGGGTATGAAACCCCTGCCCATAACCTGCCAGCATCTCTTGAAGAGATTGTTCAATGTGTCTAAGTTCTTGTTCCTCTTTGATCTTTTTTTCATGTGCACAGGTAATCGTAGCTTGTTTGATCCTCTTTAAGTTCCCCACAAACTGAACAACCACTAGAATTTGTTATTCAAAGGAAACCAGAGTCCATAGTCCCCTAACTAAGGCTTGAAAATACGGATCCGATAACCAACCCTCATAAAATTTAAAAGGGCTAGGGGATCTCCTACCCCTACCGCATAACTCCAACACAATCGGACTATGATCAGATTCAACACCACAACTAACCCATTGTCTAACAATTGCCAAAGACTCAATCAAACCCTCCACCAATAAGAAGTGATCTAGTCACTTTGCCACCCCGTCATCACCAACCCTTCTATTTCGCCAAGTCGGATTCAACTTTGTAGTTTTAACATCTATCATCCCATAATGATCCAACAAGTTTAAAAAATAGCTGGTTAAAGGGTATGATACAGCTCGAGGACTCCAAACCTCCGCTGACCCTAAGGAGAAATTGAAATCACCTCCCAAAATTAACTCTCGCTCACTAAACCAAGAGAATCTAGCAATGGAGTTCCAATATAGTTGTCTATCCAAGTAGGGACCATAGATATTAACAATAGTCATAGAGCGACCCAAATTTGTTGAGAAAAAGTTCAAACCAATCCCCGACTCAAAACCCCAAACACGCTCACATTTACACTTCTTTAATAACCACCTCGTAGCCACACCACTAGAACGACCTCTAGCATCCACCGCTGCAAAAGCCCAACCAGGCAACAAGGATTCAAGAACCGATACCACTGATTCACTGACTCCCATAGTTTCTTGAAGCAAAATAACCTTTGGTGAAATTAATTCCACCAATCTCCTTAAGGACAATTTTTTTGACAGGTTCACCAACCCACGACAATTGAAAGACAAAATTTTCATGAGGAAATCTCCCCTTGGGTTTGCTTTTCTCTAAGCACCCATTCGATTGAAGATTGTCTCCCCGAGGCCAAATCGATCCTAGCCCGATCTTGTGCCAAGAAAAGGTGATACTTTCTACCCCGACCTCTGCCAAACAAAGAAGCACAGGAAAAAGACCCTAGACCACTCCCCCCCTGTGCAACCTCCCCTCCCACTGGAAAATCCTCTTTGATAATGGACCTATTCTGAAGTGTATACCGAACCCTGTTTTCTTCTGAGGATGAGTTAAATGAGACCGACGAGGTAACACAAAGAGTAGGATTAAAATAAGAGGAGACCTGAGGTGAAAGGGAGGGGGATAAAAAACCAAAAGACACCTAAGATAATAGGGGGCATGATACCCTTGCTTCCTCTAAAGTGGTTGATGTATCATGGGAAGATACCAAACACGATAAAATAGCACCAAAAACCGGCGATCCCACCTTTGTGATCAACTGCGAGACTATGGGAGGAGAGTAACAAACCCCACTCGTGGAAATATGACAAGGGATAAGTGCCCGAATCGAAAGAGAAGACCCAATCAAAACCCTATGAGTAAAGGAAATATCACCACCCAAAACTCCATCCACAGCCAAAGATTCAGAACTGGAAGAAAAGATAGACGAAGTGTCGTTGAGAGACCACTTACCTAACAAATCCATCGTCCGTTGGCTATCCTTTGCAGCTTGAAGAACATCAATTTTTGTTTCCTCATTAAGAGGGACCAAACCTATGTCCACCGGGAAAGTGGGGATCCCCGAGCTTTCCTTTTCAGAGGGTAGGACTTCTGTCACCACCTCAAAACCACCTTCCTCCAATCCAACTTTCGAAGACGATCTCTCATGTTTAACTGTCTTCTCATCACCTTTAATTAATCGAGATTTCCCTTTTAAGGGTAAAGTGCAGTATGCAACCACGTGGCCATAAACATAATACCTATGACATCTGAAAGGAATACCTTCGTAGTGTAAGGTCTGAACAAAAGACCCAGCCGATGAATCAATGACCAATTCATGAAGAAGACCCAGACGAAGATCTATCTGTACCAGGATCCTAGCCACCAACATATGACCTGACTCTTCAAAAGACATGTGCGCTTCAATGAACCTCCCCATCTTTTTCCCAATCGCTGCAAACCTCACAGAGTTCTAGAACTGCATAGGAAGCCCCGACAAACGAACCCAAATGAGCTCATTATCCACCCACTCCTTCTTGACATCAAAGGTAGGAGTCCACCTTTTGAGAACAATAGGCATCCCTGCCATACTCCAAACTTTCAACAATACCTAGTTTACATCCTCCCTGGATGAGAAAATAAAAGCAAACCATCCCCTTGCCAGAAGTCGGATGAGTGGCATCTTGGAAACATCTCTAATCCAATTAGTATTCACCCATTCCTTCGAGAAAGTCATACCCAGTTTTTTTCCCCTAACTTTGCCGACCACTGCTTGTTCAGAGAATTCCACCACCTTGTCCATATCTATATCCTCCCCCAAAACCAGGCATTATGTGCCTTTCCTATCACGAGCACATTGAGGTCCTTTGCGAGAAGAAAATTTCCTACCCTCGCCCCCCTTCTGTTCCTTTGGAGGTTGTTTCATGAAAGAGTTGAAGAGTAAGGGGTTTTCCAAATTTGGTTCATGTACTGAGCCCACCCTGCCCTTCATCGCCTTCCCTGTAGAATCACCCACAACCTTCACCACTCCTCTAAGGTTACTGTCCACATCAATAAAAACATCAAACAAAGAAAAGTCAATGTCGTTATTAAGCCTTATAGTTGCCTTTGGGGACGACCCCCAACATCCCCCCTTGAAAAAATCCCCAATACCGGGACCACTGCCACTCGAACCGACAGTCCCCAAGGCTGGAAACAGTTTTGATTCAATCCCCACAACCCCAAAGGCGCTCCTTGTGGAACTGACATCCAAACCCACAGAGAAGTCCAACCCATCAGAAAACAACAGATCATCTGTGTGAGCAAACCCCGAACCTGGCTCCACTGACAACAAAACCCCTGATCCCACAAAACCCTCTATCATCACCGTCACAAGTTCGTTGACTTCAAATGTTGGATTCCCTGCCGAAAATTCCTCTCAATCCGCACCAGTTGACATCACGCCCTCTAAGCTTCTAGTTGCCTCCACACCAAACAATCGAAAACCCTTGTTTAAACCCATACTGTCAGAAGGAGTGTGGGCTCTCCCTTCCTCTACCTCTGCCATGGAGTCCCTTAACCCCTGCTCCACACTAGGTCCCGCCCCAGGCCGTTGCCTTCTCATCAATTATATATTATATAAATTAAAATATATAATAGATCGTGGTTAAGTTAAATTAGAATTTGTATTCACTATGTGCATTAAATCTCCGTCATTCATATAATAGTTTGACTCGTTATAAATATTATAACAATTATTATTATTAATGTTACATATAATATTCAGATTTTTTTTTTTGGGATATAATATTGAGAGTTGTCGAATATAGAGCAATTGAAGGAATTGATTAAGTAATGACTGTGTGAATTTACTTTATTGAATTACAACAAATGGATACGTTGTAACAGATTCAAACTTTGACCGGTTCCATAAATCCTTAAAAAATATTTTTGTAAATAGAAAATTGTGAAGAATTATAAATGTTTCATCATGTTGATAATTTATAGCAATTATTAGTAATGCTACGTTAATATTTAGATTATTCTATTTCCTTTGGATGTAACAAATGAGAGCTTGTGAAATTACGATTTATTTATTTAACTTTATAATAAATAGAATATGGTGTTTAGGAAATTGATAATTAATATTTGTTAATTATATTTATTAAAATTGTTAACTAGTTAATGTAATGATTTTGTTTATTTAAAATTCATGGTATTTGTTAAATTCTTAACTATGATTTGTTAATTTAAAATTCATAATAAAAAAAAAATAAAAAAAAATGGAATGTAGTGTTATGAAATTGTAAGTTAATATTTATTAATGGTATTTGTTAAATTGTTAACTAGTTAATATTGATTATTTTATTTATTTAATTTTCATAATAAATGGAATATGGTGTTTATGGATTTGGTGCAATAATATTAATTAGTGAATGGAATGTCTATATTTTCCTTAGTTAACAAACTTTATAAGTAAATAAATTTAATGGTATTATTTAATTAATAGACTATATTTTAGATCTTGATTTTATTGATATTGTGGTAATTTGAGTATCTCAATATATATATATTAGATTTGGTATTGATAATTAAGACATTAGAGTGTGACCTGGGTAAACAAATTATTAGAATTGTGAATATTAATAGTTGAAGACACCCTTTAATTCTTGCAAAGATTGGTGGGATATCATTAGAATTTTTGCTAATTGGAATAGGTTGAAAATGATGAACTATTTATACATTTATGTATTCTTGTGAAGTATACTAGTGTTTGGATAGCTAGACTAGGAATGGTTTTTACATATGTAGATATATTCAAGCTTCTCAGAACAATTGTCAATCTCGAGACCTTAAATGGTCAAAATCAATAAGAAGAATCCTAGACTATGAGTGTTGATTATGTGTCTTGAAGGTCCTAACATTGCAAGGTAGGATGTTGGGCGGGTAAATGTTGTTAAATTTTCACTATATCTTGTATGACCTTATGTTATTGAATCTTCATGAATTATGTCAATTTAATTGTGATACATTATTGGTTTCACTAACAACTATCGTAATGTTGTATAGATGGTATATTATTTGTTCACTATAAACTTTTCGTCATGTTGAATATGATTAGATTGAATTTGTATTCTCGTTATTGTTGCAACCTTAACATCTTGGTAACAAAAAAATGACATTTTACAAAGATATTGGAAGGGCATTACATTGGTAGGTTGTTTGGAGCAACCCTCCTACTAAATTGGGCATATATGAAAATGAGAAACATCATGTTGAGTCTAAAGTATATTTTTGGGTCCACATTCTTGGCTCTAGAGGGAAATTCAACAATGAGATCACTCGCATGAAAGGTAAGAAAACTTGGTAAATTTTATACTTTTTAAATTAACTAAGGTGGATGGTTGGGAGGAGTGGTGTAACACACCTGACCCCTAAGCTTCATTAAACTGATGGGATGTACAAAATATTCACAAACATTACTTTCCTATCCATCACACTATCTCTGAATCTGAGCTTATGGATCAATTTTTTTACTCAAGAACTTTCCAACGATTGTCTTTACGCTCAGTTCTAAGCTCTAGATAGATGGTTATGATCCTTTAAAGATCTCAAGCAATTATCCTTAGGATGATGTCATCATGTCCACGTAGATATGATATGAATGTTGTTAAATAATTATCCAAGGCATAACAAATTTCACCTTGAGTTTCTTCACAAACATCTCGTGACATAATCCTTAAGTAAATACAACACTTTGTGAGGAATTTGATGATGACAAATAAGTGATCTCTGCCATGGTTGAAGTGTTACATAAAAGAATGCGTCTTAGGTTCACAATTACACATCACACGCCTTCTATTTGTTGCATATCTCAATGATTTCGAATATAGCTCTTTATGTGACAATGATGTTCGTGAAAGCATATTGTTTACATTTTTTGGGGGAGGAATTGTGATAGAATGGAATAGCCTTGGTGAAAACAGCAACATTGTAATAAATGGGACGAAGACGCAATTTATTTAAGAAAGGTATTTGGTAAGTTGTTGATGGTTGGTGAAATGGTAACTTGAGATCACCTTAATATCTTTGAGTATCTGTCTTGCAACTGCTTGAACACTATATGTAAAACAGGAAATGCCATTTCATGTTCTATTGTATTTATATTAATTTTAGTATACTTCTCTTAAACGAGGATTGTATAAAAGAATATTGTCATTTATGATTTCGTCAAGTGTTGCTCCAATTGCATTTTTTTTCATCAATGGAAATGTTTCTAAAATGTAGAATAATGTTGTTGACAATCTACTAATTTTGCAGTACTTAGTGTGTATTTCATTTACTAACTTAATAGGTTAATGGTAAACAATTTTACAACATAACATTTAACTTCATACAGGTTGCTGGAAAAGTATCATCAATTATGTTTTTATAATGATTAATAGGGATTTTTATGCATGGGGTTGTTATAGTCACCCATGTGGATCAAGTCTCACAATTACTTGTTGATCGTCAACTCTTTCTTAATAGGTCCAATTCTACAGGCTGCTAGAAAAGTATCATCAATTATGTTTTTATAATGATTAATAGGGATTTTTATGCATGGGGTTGTTATAGTCACCTATGTGGATCAAGTCTCACAATTACTTGTTGATCGTCAACTATTTCTTAATAGGTCCAATTCTCCCTTTGTTGTCTCTAAAGTGGAATATTTTGGCCATATTCTTAGTCATGATGTTGTGCGTGTGGATGGAAGATTGGCCTCACCAAAAAAATCTTAGACGTTTAAGAGGTTTTCTTGGTCTTACTAGTTATTACATAAATTATGTAAGGAACTATGTTAAGATTGCAACTCCCCTCACAACCTTGCTAAAAAGGAAAATTGCTTTTAGTTGGAATGACACTGCATAATGGGATTCTTGAATAATGTTATGTGTACAACCCCAGTTCTCATTGTACCCAACTTCACTAAGACCTTTGTCTTGGAATGTGACACCTTGAGTAAAGGAATCAAGGAAGCACTCATGCAAGAGGGATGACCATTGGATTTTACTAGCAAACAATGATGTGAGAGGCACTTAGGAGAAACAACTTATGAAAAGGAGACCATCACTATATTGCGTGTCAAGGATATTTGCATTCCATACCTACTCACATAATGTTTCTAGATTAAAATCGATCATTGTAGCTTGAAATACTTCCTGAAGCAAATGGTTTCTTCCCTCAAGCAACAAAAATGGGTTACCAAAATGTTGGGATATGACTATAAGATAATTTATAGGAAGGGAAAGGAGAGTGTGGTAGCAAATGGTCTCTCTTAGAAGTATGAAAAGGGAGGGTCCCTCTTTTCACTCTCCTTTATAGTAGCAAACTGGTTGAATGGTGTCTGCAAAGAATGGCTAATAAATCCCAAGATCGTTATCCTTATCCAATAACTTCAAATGGAACCCCATGCATATCAAGGATACACTTGGAAAAATGAAGAGATTCACTATAAAGGGTGTCTTTATTTGAACGAGCGGTCAAAATTTAAATTATGGGCATTATCTGAACTACAATCTTCTCCCATAGTAGATCATTTCAAGTTTCATAAAACTTATGAAAGGATCAAATGCTCAGTTTTCTGGGAAGGCATGGAGAAGGACATTTGCACCTTTGTGGAAAAGTGTGACATTGTCCAATGACACAAGGGAGAGACAGTGGAACCTCCAAGTGAACTACAACCTTTACCAATTCCACCAATTGCATGGACTGACATTTCTATGGATTCATTGTGGGGTTACCAAAATATAACAATAAATTCGTAATCATGGTTGTGGTCAATCACCTTTCCAAATATGCTCATTTTTTTTCTCTGCAACACCCCTTCAAGGCCTCTATGGTCACTCAAGTATTCATGGATAATTTATTTAAACTCCATGGTATGTCGCAGTCTATTGTGATGGATCGAGACCCCAACTTCACTAGCAATTTATGGCAAGAGTTGTTTCAGCTCTGGAGCACTCAATTGAATCTCAACACAACATATCACCCCCAAACTAATGGTTAGACTAAAAATGTCAACAAGTGCTTGGAAGCGTATTTGCGGTGCTTTACTTTAGAGATACAATCCCATTGGGTCCAATGGTTACCTCTAGTTGAATGGTGGTATAGTGCAACTTATCATGGTGCCACTCGAATGATTCCCTTTTAGGTTGTCTATGGAAAAAAAAACCCATTAGTACTATCCTATTTACTAGGTGTATCTAAGGTGGAGGAAGTAGACAAAACCCTCACATATCAAGTTGACATTCTCCACACTCTCAAGGATAATCTAGTAATGTCTCAAAACAAGATGAAGTAGTAGGTTGATCAACATTGTTCCAAACACCATTTTGATGAAGGGAATCATGCGTTCCTCCATCTACAACCTTATAAGAAAACCTCACTCAAAGGAAACCAACACCCGAAGTTTTCTCACAAGTTTTATGGCCATTATAAGGTCCTCAAAAATATTGTTCTAGTGGCTTACAAATTGGTGCTTCCTAGCCACTCTAAAATTCATCCAATCTTTCATGTCTCGTGCTTAAAGAAAGTGGTCAGCTCTAATTGTTGTATTCAAACTAGCTTTACTGAATTGGATGAATAAGGTTCCATTTGGTTGCAACCATAGGCCATCCTCGATAAAACAGAGTGACATCTCTTTTAGCACACTAGACAAGAGGTCCCAATACAATGGAAGGATACAAAACCCAAGGATGCCACATGGGAACCAACATATATCCTTTAGTAATTTCCTCATCTCCAACCTTGGGGACAATGTCACTTTATAAGGGGGAGGGCATGTTAGGGTCCTACTCTAACCCTCTTAAATAGATATATAGGTTTCTATGTATTGAGGCCATCTCTATTAAAGAAGGCCCTCGTAGTAGATATTGTGTGAAAGCAATAATTGTAAGAAGGCTTACTAGAAGGTTCCACCTCCTAGAAAGTTCCTTCACTGGAAAGTTCTTAGGATGTTAGATAGAAACTATATAAATAAGTAGAAGCAAGATAGTGATATGTCTTTTGAAACATATTCTAATTGGAGCTGTATTTCATTGGAGGTTTTCCCCTCAAAGAGGCAAGTGAACATTGTTTTCATTAATAAAGGTATTGTTAATTGTGTTATTTTGGTTCTCCTATATTTTCCCATTACTATTATAATTTGTCATTTTTTCTCTAAATCTTATTATAGTCTATTATTTATGATTTGAATCTACTACTTTGTTAATAAGGAACACTACATTGGAGGTATTGTACCACTAACTACAAATTTCCCGTAAACATGATTCTTGTTAGTAACTCTTACTGTTTTGATTTTGTTATAAAAGGATAATGAATTATGTCAACTACTAGTATTAATATTGGTTCATATTCTTGAATTTATTTTGTACAAGGATCATCATATTGATCTAATCTAGGTTAATAGGTTATCCGAATTCAAGTTCCTATAATTCATGCAAAACTCGCCCAAGCTCTTCATTATGGCCCCATGACCACATGGGCCTTACCAAGGTTACAACATAAAATCAAAACTCAATCTATAGTTTTCCAACTATAATTCCAATCCCATAACCAAGCTTTGTAGTTCATCACAAAATTATTGAGCACTTACGCTTGGAGGTTTTGCAATGGGTCAAATCCCAACCTCACAGATGACACCAATTTGGATTCCATGATGTTACAAGAATCAATAAGTTCCACCACAACCATGGACTTGCCACTTAAAGTCAAAATATAATATTGGGTTATCCATAACATGGAAACAAGGGAAACTATTGGAATCTCTTATTGTTCTTGCTTATGATTTTCCAATTTCCTCGACTTTTTCTAGTTCCTTTCAATCACTATCAACCAATTCCAATTGTTCATCTAAACTATCAATAGTGTGGATATTTCTAGGGGCTACGCACTTGTGTCCATTAGACCACATTGTAGTTAAAACAAATCCCTTTGGAGCATAATCAACAATACTAGTATGATTTGTCACTCTACCTTTGGGTTATACAAGAATAGGGATATAAGGGGAATTGGATTTTACGATTCCTTTTCGATCTTCCATTTCAACCAATGATCCAGGTGGATATTGGTGGCCACCCACCTATTCCAACTGGCTCCTCGTGTTTGTTTTTTTGTTCAACACGTTCTTCTGTACTTCTTTTTAATTGTGGGTTCTACACTTCTGGGGATTTCTGAAGAACCACACATCCTCCAAGTGGATATGGGTGGCCTCTCACCTAATCCAACTGGCTTATTTTGTATGTTTTCATGTCATCACATCTTGTTTTACTTCCAGGGCCGTTTTGGGGACCTAAATGTTGTTTTTTGGATCGCCATAGTCAAATTGTAGACAGAGTCAGAATTTAATGACAAAATGTGTAGTTCTCTGAAAGACCTTTCCAACGGGCTATCACGCGCCTAAAATAGAGGTCGTATGAAAATGTTACGACCCTGGGAAGTTGAGGTACCAAATTACACCAACTTACCCATAGGGCCCACATGACTTTTGGTGTTTCACCTTCTAGGGTTAGATTTTTGGATGTCTAGGGTTTTGGCATTCATGAGTAATATCAAAAAGGCCTCTGGAGCCTCATTGTATCACATTCTTCTCAGACAAATGCACATAGTAGCCACATCTCTTCTTAGAGATAGCTACCACCATTCGAGCAAGTGTTTCAGTTCTGCAGATTTACAGTTTCATCCTATTTCATTATTTAATAGAAGATATTGTTCACTGGATATTTGTTTTATTCTTCATATCTCTATGTTTATTGTATTCAGTCTGTTATTCAGTTTGTTCCACTCCTAAATCCAGATCAGTGGTATCATATCGATCTGCTCTTCATTTATTTTTCTTCGTGCATGTCCTCGACAAGATCTGGGTACAAGAAGTTGGGACTCAAACCAATTGAGCCATTACAAGATCTGTCACGTAAATCTCAACAACAACCCATGGGGGACAAAAAGAAAGATGACGGAGCAGGAGATCCTATTAAAATGTTTCTCGAGGAATCCCTCACGTGACAAAGGAGTGAAATGATGGAGAACTTTGTGCAGATCCTTCGACGACTGTCCACAAGAGAAGCATCTTCATCAAGTGACCATGCAAGCCCCTTCAAGGTACAGGTCAATTTTGATATTCCATTATTTGAAGGAATGATAGATGCAGATGCTGTAGATAGATGATTGAATCTGCTCGAATGATATTTTTCGGTCCACAATTTTTCCGATAGGGAAAAGATCACTTTTTCACTCCTCAAGGTCATTCCCCATGTTAAAGACTAGTGGGATACTTACTCTGAGCAAAGGGCCGTGGAGGAATCTACAATTTTTATGGTGCCCCCTACATGGGATTCCTTCTGGGATGCCATTAAAGAACAATACTACCCTATTGGAAGCTACGAGGACCAATACACTAGATGGACTACCCTACGTCAAGAAAGGGACCAGACAGTACCATATTTCACCAATATTTTCCATACCCTACACACCAAAATGGGTATCAAAGACTCTGAGCGTCATCTGGTGCTAAAATACTGCAATTGTTTGCATAGATACATTCAAACAAAAATGGAGTTCCTGGACATCGCCTCATTGGGCACGACTTATAGATACACTGTCAAGATTGAGCATAAATTTAAGTAGAAAATGTGAGAGTTTGGATTTGCAAACCCGTCACAGCTGAAGCAGGGAAAAGGCAGACCCAAACCACACAACAAGGGACCAAGTCGAGATGGTCTCCCTCAGGACAACTAGTCCAATCCGCAATACAAGAAGGGAAATGAGAAGACGAAGAAGGACACGAGAAAATGGTGTGAGTACCATAAAATTCTTTGGCACAACACCAAAGAATGTCACTCCAAGAAGTCCCTCGTGGTCGAGCTAAAGGCTTCCGAGTCAGAAGTTGATTCTGATTCCGAGTAAAATCCTGAAGGAGGGAAGAAGATTATTGATGTTGAACCCAGTGCCACCGTCACTACCACCAAAGTCCTGCCAAGCAAGCCAAAAGAACTAGAGGAAGGGGAATGCCTCTTTCACTCACATATGTGGGTAAAGGGGGCTCCTCTTCATTTCATTGTCGATAGAGGTAGTCAGAAGAACCTAATTTCAGTAGAGGTCGTCAAGTAGTTGGACCTACCAACGACACCACACCTACAACCCTACACCATCGGTTGGCTTCGCCAAGGAAGAGATCTTTGTGTCATCTAACAGTGTCGTCTGCCCTACGACATCAGGGTTTTCAAAGATGAGGTATTGTGTGATATTTCTCCCCTTGAAGTTTGTGATGTTCTTTTAGGAAAACCATATTTGTGGAAGTGTCATGTTGTTTATGAGTCTAGACCCCGCAGTGTTATTATTACTTTGGGTAGACAATTGTACCTGATCCCATAGGTAGCATCGCCTACTTCTATTTCTTTAATCTCTGTTAAGTAATGCAGTAAGGTCATTTCACAAACCAGGAAGTTCGTCTTCTTTGTGATCCATGCTCAGAGTAACCAGAAGGTCATCACCACATCCGTAGCCTCTACACAATGGCTCTCTTTGCAATAGAAGCAAGTGGATGGGATCGTGGAAGAATACATAGACATCTTCTCCTCACCTATAGGGGTATCAACACACTGCCAATTCAAGCATCCAATTGATATGACCCCTGACGCACCTCTACCTAATGGACCAGTCTATCAAGGCTCGCTGATGGAAAATGACAAAATCAGGCGTTAGATCCGAGAGATTCTTCAAAAGGTTCACACCAAACCCATCTCCTCCCCTTGTGAAAGCCCGATTGTACTAGTGCAGAAGAAGGACGAGACTTGGCAACTCTGCATTGATTATAGAGCCTCAAACAAAATCACAGTCAGGAATTGCTACCCCATTCCCAGGATTGATGACCTTCATGGCCAACTCAAGGGGGGAAATTTATTCAACAAGATTGACCTAAAGTCTTGCTACCACTAGATTCCCATCGAACCAAATGATGTATGGAAGACATCCTTCAAGTCTAAAGAAGGTCTCTACGAATGGCTAGTCATGCCCTTTGGCCTAACAAATGCACCAACCACTTTCATGAGGTTGATGGATAATGTATATTTGAGACCATTCACCAACTCCTTTTTGATAGTATATTTGGATTACATCCTCATCTTCAACAGAACATGGGAGGAGCACATGCGGCATATTCAACAGGTTTTGAGTACTCTGTGACAACACAAGCTTTATGCCAACTTGGAAAAATCCTCTTTTGGCATGAACATGGTCCAATACTTGGGCTACATTGTTGATGAGCATGGGGTACATGTTGATCCAGCTAAGATCCAATTCATCTGTGGCTGGCTAGCCCCGAACACATTGACCGAGCCTCAAAGCTTCTTGGGACTAGCCAACTTCTACCAACGGTTCGTGTTGGGATTCTCCCATATTGCATGGGACCTCAGCCAGGTGACCAAGGGTGGTGGTAGGGCCAAGGTCATGTGGGGGAAGGAACAATAATGAGCATTCGATGATCTGAAGAATCACTTGTGCTTATCTCCAGTACTCTCCTTACTCGATCTGCAACAACCATTCGAGATTGAGACTGATGCATCTGACTATGTTGTGGGCACAATTCTCACATGACACGGGCATCTGGTGGCATACCATAGTGAGACACTCTCTGATACTGTCTGAAAATACCCCACCCATGACAAGGAAATGTATTCCATTGTACAATACTTTCGTCAATGGAAACATTACATTTTGGGGAAAGAGACGATCATACACAATGATCACAAGCCTTTGCAGTTCATACAGACACATGGGAAATTGCAGAACGACCTCCATCAGAAGTGGCCCACCTACCTGCAACAGTTCCATCTCAACATCAAGTATAATACATGTATCTCCAATCGTGTCATTGACTACCTCAGTCGGCCTCCTGTGGCTGCACTCAACACTATGCTCCATACATGTGGACATGAAGCATCTGAGTGGACCCAACTTTATCAGCAAGATCCTGACTTCGCCACCACATATCATCTCTTGGGTACAGGCACAATTGTCACCGATTTTCACATTCAAGACAAAATCTTATGCCACCTGGGCCATCTTTGTGTTCCTACAAGCGAGCGTGCAAAGATGATTTAGGAATCCCACTACATTCGGGTGGCAGGACATTTTGGCGTAGAGAAAAATGTGGTCGTTCTTTAGAAACATTTTTATTGGCCAAAAATTCGAAAGGATGTCAACAAGTATATCATATCCTGCACTACCTATGCCATTTCCAATGCAACCATCAAGAAGCAAGGCTTATACACCCTTCTTCCTATTCCCGAGAAGCCTTGGGATTCCATCTCAATGGATTAAATGTCTGGCTTGTCATCCACCAAGCAAGGAAATGACTGTGTGTTTGTGGTCATTGATCGGTTTTTGAACATGACCATCCTCACAGCTTGTAAGAAGAATGTCATAGCGGCAGATACTGCCAAGCTCTTCTTTGAATGAGTGTGGGTCCACTTTTGGATACCACAAACCATCATCTCCGACCAAGACAGAAGGTTCCTCAACACATTTTGGTCGAGTCTATGGTCTCTATTGGACACTAAGCTCACAAAATCCACTTCATTCCACCCCCAAACTGATGGCCAAACAAAGGTCGTCAATCGAATGATTGTGCACATCCTGCGCATGTACAATTCTAAGCATCCACATACATGGGACGAGAGTCTCCCTTATGTCTAACACAATTACAACATGGCTCTCCATAGTTCCATTGACCATAGCCCATTTCAGGTGGCTTTGGGATTCTAACCCTTGGGACCCATTGACGTTGCACTTCCTCTTGCCACTGCACATACAGATTCTTCCCTTGATCAGTCCATGATTGACAAAGCCACCAGATTCATTGAGCGAATTCAACACATCTGCCAACAGGTCCAAGAGATTTTTTAGAAACACAATGCTAAGTACAAGCAACGTCGTGATAAACACAGGGTACCACACCAGTTTCAGGTTAGTGACAAAGTTTGGTTACATTTGCAGAAGGAGCGTCTCACTGGGCCCCATCGGAAGCTTCACCCACTTCGTTATGGGCCTTACACTATCACCAAGGCTATGGGTAGCAATGATTTTGAGCTCAACACTCCAGTCTTCCTTGGCCTGCATCCAGTATTCAATGTGGCCCTCCTTCGGCCATATTTTTCGCCATCATTGGACACCTTCGAGATTGCTGAACAATTGACACCAACAAAGCTCAACCCTGACTACATGGAACAAGCATCCATTGATTAGATAGTGGACATACAGGTCAAGGGCACTCGCCAACAGAGGATCCATATTTATTGGGCTGTCAAGGAAGGGAAACTCCTACACCAAGGAAAGTGGCTCACCTGGGTTCAAATCCAGAAGAAGTTTCCTCACTTGATGGGGGAACTTAATGCAATGGATACCATTGCGTCCTAAGGGGGGAGGATTGATCCAGGTGGATATTGGTGGCCACCCACCTATTCCAACTGGCTCCTTGCGTCCATTTTTTTTCCATCATGTTCTTCTGTACTGCTTTGTAATTGTGGGTTCTACACTTCGAGGGATGTCTGAAGCCCCACATGTTAGTAACAATTGTGGTATCGGGATTTCAAAGGGTAAGAGAGCCGAGACCTTTCGAGTCTCGAAAGACCGATGGGATCCTAGCCGTTGACCTTGGTAGGACACGCGTCAGACATCAGAAGGAGAGTCGGGATTTCAATTCATCGGAGGATCGGAGTTTCTGTAAGCAGGGAACCCTTACATGAGTGAATCGCGATGCGCGATTGCCCGACTGAATCAGAGCCATCCGTCAGCTGAGGCACGTGGCGAGAGATCCTACAGAGTCAGGGATCGAGGAGCTAAAAGTCCTATGCACATGACAACGCGAATCGAGATATCCCGATACCCGATTTCCCGACGGGGCTACGGATCGTAGTGGAGGACAGGTGTCAGAAGGACAATCCTTGTAGGGAAACAGTGCCAAGTGGCATCGGCACATCGAAAGCTCGGAGGTTCGTGGGTTAGCGCTGCAAATATTTGCATGAAGAATTGTGAGATCGCGAGAAGCGATATCTCGACAATCGTCGGATTAGCGTGTGGGACCGCAAGAGCAAGTGGATTACAGGTGGCAGGTTGTCGCTAGTCCGGAGGATGCGTGCTCGTGTCTTCGTGAGCGCCGAAACTCCGATGGAAGGTTTAAGCTACAGTCACATGGAGACTGGTCACATGGATCTTGTTCTAGCCGATAGGGGCTAGCTTCTAGGAGGAGGAGCTCATCGCACATCGGGATATCGGAGATCTCGGAGGCAAGGAGTTCGTGCAACTTGAAATCACGAACCCCGAAACCCCAAAACTTCACCACATACCTCCATCGCCTATCCCTGGCCACCACGTCCCATCCCCGTAACATGCCAAATCACCCCTACCTGATCACCGTCCATTCACCACTCCACGTCAAGTCCTCCAGTCACCATGACGGCCTCCACGTCCACTCACCAGTCCTACCATGATTTCTCCAAACAAGATCCCAATAAGCAGAATATGAATGTTTCCATGTCCTGTAGGTACAGAGTCGGTCGGGGCCTTCCTCGATCCCAATGAATCAGTTATTGTAGCAGTTGATGGTGGTTGGACATTGTTTCCACCATAAATGGGAAGTCCAGAAATGACTGTAAGCTGGTCATTTCATTCACAGGTCCTTTGGAACGCGATTGCGTCTGACTGAAGTCCACGAACGTCCAAAGACTGCAGGTGCAGTGAACACGCAAGCGTATTTCCATCAATGCAATGTCTCGAATTGGCTTCTAGGGGTTTTGCTCTAAGTATTTAGAAGAGATTTTTCACATTTTGGAGGGGATCGATGGTTGAGCAGAGCTCCCGGTTGTAAAGTTTTAATGAAGCACTGTTATTCTAGTTATGTATGAGCTTTGGAGACTTCTTTCCTTATGAATGCCAATTTCTTTCATGTCTTTGCTTACACTGTGTTAGAGCAGCTCGGAATTGGAGGATCCAGTCGAGCTGTAGCTATTATAGGATGATGTTGTAATGGATCACTGTAATAGTTACGGAGCCTCTAATCGGTTTCTGTGATTTATTTAACGCTGAATGACTTGGAATTGGAGGATCCAGTCAAGTCCCCTTTCAGTTTCTTAAAGATCTGTACTAGGAGGATCCTGCTTTCAGAGTTTTTTCCCTACAAACCGCTGCAAGCCTGATGCCCAGATGTTTCCTAAGTCTTCCACCTGTTCATCTTTAAACCAACCCACTGGCTGAAGTTGGGATTCCAGACCTCCTTCGTTCTTTATGTACCAGACTCATTCCCTGAGTTAGAGTGACACCTCCTCGAGTCACTATCTCCATTCGATCATCCCTTATAAACAAATCGTGACATTAAACTGATGGGTGTCGGGCTCTGCTCCTGCAAGCAATCCAGGAGTGACTTCCGATGCTAACATTTCTGGCGCCGTTGCCGGGGACGAAATTGAATATTTTCCCTAGGTAGAACGACATTGAGCCTCTGGATCCGAAGGTGCATCGGATTATCAGAGCCTTTCAAGATTTCTAATTTGCACCTGGCGACTCCATTGTGACGACTCCGTTGGGGAAAACCTGCTCTGTTAATTGTGGCTTTCAGAGGCAGGAATACGCGGTCTCATCCACAGTTGCCTCTAGCTACGCCTGAAGTAGATCCAGAGGCAGTGATCAGAAAGGGAAAGGCCTCTGAAGAAGAAGCATCCATCACCGAACCAGGTAATCCACCATATCTTTCGGTTGGAGCTCCTTTTTCTCCTCCTCGGTTATTTGACAGGCCTGTCGCAGCAATTTCCCGTTTCTTAAATTTTGGGAGTGTTCATGTTGAGTTTTCCTCTCCTGGTCTGGGTCCGAACGGACAAGACTTTGTTACTCCCCTCTCCCCTGAAGCTATACCTTGGCGTAGACCCAGGGTCGCAGAGGATTTCCCCACTCCTGCACAAGGAGGAGCACCTGCTGACTTGAGCTCGGTAACCTGTTCCTTGAATCACCTCTTGTTTCCCACCCCACTCCGAGATTTATTCCCGCTAGCCCCTTTGCGAACTCTTTATCCTCCAAATTCTCCTCCACCTAACATCCCTATGGCTGGTGCTAATCCCCCTCTAAATAGAATGGACGCCATAGTCGTTGCCAGATACGCTCCCTTAGTTCTTCCCCATCCTATGAATCCTCTCCCTGCTGGAGATTACTTGAAGTACATGCCCAAGTTTACTGGGGAAGGAGACATAACTGCCAAAGACCACCTGGCTGCTTTCTACAGTTATGTAGACAACCTCAATATTGAAAATGAAGATGTCTGGATGAGAGTCTTTGTCCAGAGCCTGGATGGTGAAGTGAGGAAGTGGTTTAGAGGATTGGCCCAAGGATCCATTGCTGGGATTGAAGCTCTAGATAACGCTTTCCTGAGACAATGGGGAGATAGGAAGGATTTCATGTATTACATGACTGAGTTTGGGTCTCTGAAGAAGATGGAAGGAGATTCGGTCTCTGACTTCTCGAAAAGATTCAATAAAATGTATAATAAGATTCCCGCAGAGATAAAGCCCTCAGAAGCCTCTGCCCAAATTTCCTATGCTAGTGCATTTGACCCTGATTTTTGCCTTTTGTTGAGAGAAAGAAGGGCCACCTCCTTGGCTCAAATGCAAGATGCGGCCATAGAAGTGGAATCCAATGTGTTAGCAGATGACAGATTGAGGAACATGGCTGACATAGACAGAAGAAAAGGAAGGTCAGAAACCTCAACCTCTGGATCATTGGTGTCCCACCCTCAAGTGGATGAACTGACCAAGATGGTGAAGTCCCTGTCTGCAGAGATGGAGAGGATGAAAATGGAAGGGAGGCAGGCATATAAAGGCCCTCAGATCGCTGAAAACAAGGGAGGTTTCAGGACGCCAAATAATTTTACTCCCCCAAATATGCAGAGAGAGAGGGGAAGAGACAGAGAAGAGCAGAAGATTCAGACCCCTTTTCAAAACAATTTTGTCACCGAGGGGGGAGAAGGGGAATCTAGTGAGATTGACCCTAAAATCCACTGCGTTGGAGACACTCCTCCTTTTCCTCATCTCACTCAATCAACATACAAGGAGTCTCTCATGGACAATCAGCTGAATGAACTAAGCAAGGGAGACAAAGCTAGTGGTGGCCGAGGCAGGTACAACCTAAGGTCCGATAAAAAGATAGCAGCGCCGGACATTACTGAGCAGTCCATTAGAGCAGAGAGACCTGCTAATGAAGTAGAAAATGGTCACAGAGGTAAGAAAGATCAGCCCCCCTCTCCTATTGTCCATAATCATGTTTCTGAAATAAAAGAAATTCTGAAGCCTACATCTTCTTTTAATTTTGAGCATGAGATTCAAAAAATCAGAATCCTTGTGCCCCTCACTGAGCTGATTAAACATGACGAATTTAAAAAACGCTTCTCTGAGATTTTACAGACTGAAGCCTCATGCCTTCCCTCAGACTCCATAAACCTCCAAGATGAAAACCCAGCAGTTGTCCTAGGTCCCATGGTAGAAGACAGAGATGACTCATCCCCTCCCTTCTACACATCCCTGAACATACATGACAAAGTGCTGCACAACTGCTTGATGGATTCAGGGGCCTCTCACAACCTCATGCCCAAAACTGTCATGGAAGAGTTGGGACTAGAAGTTACCAGAGCCTATCATGACCTCTATTCTTTTGACTCCAGGAGAGTTCAGTGTCTTGGAGTTATTAAAGACCTGGTTGTAACCTTGTTTCAATTGCCTATGAAAAGTGTGGTCATGGATATTGTAGTAGCTGATGTCCCCCCCAAGTTCGGTATGTTGTTATCAATATCTTGGATAAAAAGACTGGGGGGAACCTTGCAGATGGACCTCACATATGCTACTATCCCAGTGTTTGGAGGAGAGCATAGAAGACTGTACAGGGAAGCTCAATTGGCCTATATAATCAGTGATGAAGCCAACCCCACCAACCATCCTATTTTTTCCTTGGACACTGATTTAGGCTCCAATTTGCTGCAGCTCACCCATGCCCCAGAGCCGCCTCTGAGACTCAGAAAACAACCCACTATTTCCCCTGAAGTTCCTCTCTCCATCACCCCAATCTGGAAAATGTTTTTTGATGGAGCATGTTCCCGAGGAGGAGCTGGAGCTGGAGTAGTGTTGGTGTCGCCTGCTCAAGAAACCATATCTCTGTCATACAAATTAGAATTTGAAGCTACCAACAATGTGGCAGAGTATGAGGCTCTTGTTCTGGGACTAAGAGCTGCGAGGGAAATGGGAATTCAGGAAGTAGCGGTGTTCGGTGATGCAGAGTTGGTGGTCCAACAGGTCAGAAACGCCTATCAGGCTAAGCATCCTCGACTTAGGAGCTACAGAAATGCGGTATGGGATCTAGTTGACAGTTTCTTCTCAGCATTTAACATTTCTTTCGTCCCAAGAGAAGAAAACACAGTGGCAGATTCCTTAGCTACATCAGCAAGCATGTTCAAGGTACCCTTGCTGCCCAAACTGAGGTACGGTGTGGAAGTGAAATACAGGCCCTCCATACCTGACAACGTCAAACATTGGAAGGTATTTGAGGATGACCTTGAGATCAAGCAATTCTTGGAGACTGTCGAAGAATTTTCAGAGATGCACATCGACCAAGATGTCGTCTCAAAGGAAGAGCCTGATGGGGGTAATCTTTTGAATACGATTGCAGGGCGTGACATTGTACAGCTACCCAACAACCATATTCCCAGGGGACTCGTTCCTTTGGAAAGGCTTTTTGATAGTAACGATGTGTTGATAAAAGAAAAGATCTCGGAGGATGACACTGGTACTATTCAGTGCAACATTGGGACCGAAGATGAGCCCAAGCTTATCAAATTGTCAAGAAGTCTGACAGAGGAGCAGAGGTCCGAATACATTGAACTCTTAAAGGGATTTGCTGATGTGTTTGCCTGGACCTACGAAGATCTCAAGACCTATGACACCTCTGTCATCGAACATAAAATCCCATTAAAGGAGGGGGCAAAGCCATTCAGACAGAAGCTAAGACAGATCAATCCCATGTTGCTGCCTATCGTGGAAAGGGAGGTGAAGAAGTTGCTTCAAGCTCAGATCATTGTACCACTGAGATATTCAGAGTGGGTGGCTAAATTGGTGCCAGTAAGGAAAAAGAATGGAGAGATCCGACTCTGTGTAGACTTCAGAAATTTGAACAGGAGCTCACGGAAGGATAACTACCCCTTGCCAAAGATGGAACACATACTACAGAGGGTAACAGGAGCTTCTAGGATGTCCATTATTGACGGTTTCTCTGGCTACAATCAGGTCTCTGTTCTGCCTGAAGACAGGGAGAAGACATCATTCACCACTCCATGGGGCACATTCATGTATGCCAAGATGCCATTTGGACTTATGAATGCAGGGGCGACATTCCAGCGTGCCATGGACATAGCTTTCATTGGGGAAAAGGATAAATTCGTGGTCGTTTATCTAGATGACATCACAGTATTTTCAAAATCTGATGAAGAACACCGTCGCCACCTCAGGAAAGTTTTCTTGAAATGCAGAAAGTTTGGCATTTCATTAAACCCCAAAAAATCTCTATTCGCCATGAAGGAGGGAAAGTTACTAGGCCACATAGTATCAGCAGAAGGAGTCAGGATTGATCCCAACAGAATTGAGGCGATACAAGCCTTATCAATCCCGAGGTCTAGGAAGGAGGTCCAATCTTTCCTCGGTAAAATTAATTTCCTAAGGAGGTTTGTGCCTAACTTTGCTGAGGAGGTAAAGCTTATGACAGCCATGTTAAAGAAAGAGAATGAAGTAAGGTGGACCCCTCAATCGCGGCATTCCTTTGAACAAATCAAGAAAGCCCTGACTGAAGTTCCTGTGCTTATTAGTCCCGACTACTCGAAGGAATTCCTTATTTTCTCCTTTGCCTCACCTGACACAGTAGCTGATGTTCTATTACAGACAAATGACAGTGGGTTAGAACAGCCTATTGCTTACTTCAGCCGAGCATTGAGGGATGCCGAAGTCAAGTATGACACTATGGAGAAGCAAGCTTATGCTCTAGTGAAAGCTCTCAAAGATTTTAGAACCTACATTCTGCAGTCAAGGATCATCGCCTATGTCCCCTCGGCTGCTGTTAAAGATATTCTTATTCAACCTGACATAGACGGGAGAAGGAGTAAATGGATAGCCAAAATCCTGGAGTTCGACCTGGAAATAAGGCCCACCAAGTTGATCAAAGGGCAAGGTTTAGCCAAGATGTTGGCTGAAGCAAATTGCCAAGCTTTGGGGATAAGTTTCATCAACGAATGCTCAGGTATTCAGCAGGATCGGCTATCTGACATAGATCATCAAAGGGAGCCCCCATTGGCTCAATGCCCTTGGTATAAGGATGTCATATACTTTTTGCAGGAGCTGCGACCTCCAGACGGCCTGAAAAGAAGAAAAGCAAGAGCTCTGAAGCTCAAAGCAGTCAAACACTGCCTGATCGATCAAATATTATATTGGAAAGACCCCCTGGGGGTGATTCTAAAATGCATAAGCCCACCAGAGGCCGAGAAGATCGTGGCTGAATTTCACAGCGACCTGTGTGGAGGGCACCATTTTTGGAGAGCCACAGCCCACAAAATCCTCAGGGTTGGATACTACTGGCCTACCATGTTCGTTGATGTCTGCAAAAGTGTCAGAGCCTACATCAATTGTCAAAAATTTGTAGGAAAGCAGCAGCTCAGGTCTCTGCCGTTAAAACCGGTGGTGGTTTCAGAGCCTTTCCAGCAGTGGGGCCTAGATTTCATTGGAGAAATTCACCCTCCCTCAAGTGGGCAGCATAGGTGGATCCTGACTGCTACAGATTTCTTTACCAAGTGGATTGAAGCTATTCCCACCAGGAGTGTTTCCCACAAGGTAATCATCGGATTCTTGGAGGACCTCATCACAAGGTTTGACTGTCCAAATAAGATTGTCACCGATAATGCAGCCTCTTTCGGGTCTGAGCCATTGGCAAAGTTCTGTAAGCAGTTCGAGATTAAGTTGATTCACTCCACCTCGTATTACCCACAGGGCAATGGTTTAGCAGAATCCTCCAACAAAAGTTTAATAGGAATCATCAAAAGGTTGTTGGAAGACAACCAAAGGGCTTGGAACTCGAAGCTTAAATTCGCCCTATGGGATGATCGGGTGACTACAAAGAGAGCTACAGGTCTGTCCCCTTTCCAGTTAGTCTACAGAGCCGAAGCCATTTTCCCTTCTCAACTAGCCATCCCTGTAGCGAAATTCCTCCAGGACTATCAGGAGGAGCCTGATGACATGATTAGAAGGATTCATCAGCTAGTAGAGGTCCAGCAGGCTAGGGAGCAGACAGTGGACCGGATTCAGGACCATCAACAAAGGATCAAGCAAGCCTTCGATAAAAAGGCCAAGAAGGAGCAGATCCAAATAGGAGACCTGGTGCTGAAATGGGATGCTCCTAAACAAGATAAGGGAAAACACAACAAATTTGAAGCCCTGTGGATTGGGCCTTTCAGAATCTCCGAGGTTTTCTCAAACAACACATACAGGTTGCGAGATTTTGAAGGTGAAGAAGTTTTCAGCGGCCCAGTAAATGGGCATTTCCTGAAAAAATGTTTTGTTTGAGTCTCAAATGACTCTTTGTTTGTAAATACTGTCCTTTGTTTCTTAGCTCGTTTTCATTTTTATTTTTGCGACCTAATAAAGACTCCATAGCCCAACGGAAAGGCAACTGGAACTACAGAAGGAGTTCTTAGAACATCACAGGGACAACTCTATCCCCCATGGAGCCTAATGTTAGTAACAATTGTGGTATCGAGATTTCAAAGGGTAAGAGAGCCGAGAGCTTTCGAGTCTCGAAAGACCGATGGGATCCTAGTCGTTGACCTTGGCAGGACACGCGTCAGACATCAGAAGGAGAGTCGGGATTTCAGTTCATCGGAGGATCGGAGTTTCTGGAAGCAGGGAACCCTTACATGAGTGAATCGCGATGCGCGATTGCCCGACTGAATCAGAGTCGTCCGTCAGCTGAGGCACGTGGCGAGAGATCCTGCAGAGTCGGGGATCGGGGAGCTAAAAGTCCTATGCACATGACAACGTGAATCGCGATATCCCGATACCCGATTTCCCGATGGAGCTACGGATCGTAGTGGAGGATATCCTTGTAGGGAGACAGCGCCAAGTGGCATCGGCACATCGAAAGCTCGGAGGTTCGTGGGTTAGCACTGCAAAGATTTGCATGCAGAATTGCGAGATTGTGAGAAGCGATATCTCGGCAATCGCCGGATTAGCATGTGGGACCGCAAGAGAAAGTGGATTACAGGTGGCACGCTGTCGCTAGTCTGGAGGATGCGTGCTCGTGTCTTCGTGAGCACCGAAACTCCGATGGAAGGTTTAAGCTACAGTCACACGGATACTGGTCACATGGATCTTGTTCTAGCCGATAGGGGCTAGCTCCTAGGAGGAGGAGCTCATCGCACATCGGGATATCGGAGATCTCAGAGGCAAGGAGTTCGTGCAGCTTGAACTCGCGAACCCCGAAACCCTGAAACTTCACCACATACCTCCATCGCCTATCCCTGGCCGCCACGTCCCATCCCCGTAACATGCCAAATCACCCCTACCTGATCACCGTCCATTCACCACTCCACGTCAAGTCCTCCAGTCACCATGACGGCCTCCACGTCCACTCGCTAGTCCTACCATGATTTCTCCAAACAAGATCCCAATAAGCAGAATATGAATGTTTCCATGTCTCGTAGGTACAGAGTCGGTCGGGGCCTTCCAGATCCCAATGAATCAGTTATTGCAGTAGTTGATGGTGGTTGGACATCGTTTCCACCATAAATGGAAAGTCCAGAAATGACTGTAAGCTGGTCATTTCATTCACAGGTCCTTTGGAACGCGATTGCGTCTGACTGAAGTCCACAAACATCCAAAGACTGCAGGTGCAGTGAACACGCAAGCGTGTTGCCATCAATGCAATGTCTCGAATTGGATTCTAGGGGATTTGCTCTAAGTATTTAGAAGAGATTTTTCACATTTTGGAGGGGATCGATGGTTGAGCAGAGCTCCCGGTTGTAAAGTTTTAATGAAGCACTGTTATTCTAGTTATGTATGAGCTTTGGAGACTTCTTGCCTTATGAATGCCAATTTCTTTCATGTCTTTGTTTACACTGTGTTAGAGCAGCTCGGAATTGGAGGATCCAGTCGAGCTGTAGCTATTATAGGATGATGTTGTAATGGATCACTGTAATAGTTACGGAGCCTCTAATCGGTTTCTGTGATTTCTTTAATGCTGAATGACTTGGAATTGGAGGATCCAGTCAAGTCCCCTTTCAGTTTCTTGAAGCTCTGTACCAGGAGGATCCTGCTTTCAGAGTTTTTCCCCTACAAACCGCTGCAAGCCTGATGCCCAGAGTTGTTTGTTCACTTTCTCCTAAGTCTTCCACCTGTTCATCTTTAAACCAAACCACTGGCTGAAGTTGGGATTCCAGACCTCCTTCGTTATTTATGTACCAGACTCAGTCCCTGAGTTAGAGTGACACCTCCTCGAGTCACTATCTCCATTCGATCATCCCTTATAAACAAATCGTGACATTAAACTGATGGGTGTCGGGCTTTGCTCCTGCAAGCAATCCAGGAGTGACTTCCGACGCTAACACCACACATCCTCCAGGTGGATACGGGTGGATTCTCGTGTAATCCAACTAGCTTATTTTGTATGTTTTCATGTCAGCACATCTTGATGTACTTTTAGGACCGTTTTGGGGTCCTAAACGTTGTTTTTTTTGGCTCGCCATAGTCAAACTATAGACGTAGTCAGAGTTTGACGATGAAATGTTTAGTTCTCTTAAAGACCTTTCCAAAGGGATATCACGCGCCTAAAATGGAGGTCGTATGCAAGCGTTATGACCCTGAGAAGTTGAGGTACCAAATTACACCAACTTACCCATAGGGCCCACATGAATTTTGGCATTTCACCTTCTAGGGTTAGGTTTTTGGATGTCTAGGGTTTTGGAATTCATGAGTAATATCAAAAAGGCCTATGGAGCCTCATTGTAATCCATTATGCTCAGACAGATGCGTGTAGCAACCACATCTCTTCTCAGAGATAACTAGCACCATTCGAGCAAGTGTTTCATTTATGTAGTTTTACAGTTTCATCCTATTTCATTATTTAATAGAAGATATTGTTCACTGGATATTTGTGTTATTCTTCATATCTCTGTGTTTATTGTATTCAATCTGTTAGTCAGTTCGTTCCGCTCCTAAATTTGGATCAACCAAAGAGGTCTTGAAGAAGGATCATGTTGCAAAGTGAATCCTTGTAACCTCTAAATAATTCGATGCTCGTTGAATGGCCTCCTCAAGGGAGACAAGCTTCAAAGTCATGATATCCCTGTGTGTGTGTGTGTAGAAACTACATTTTGGGGACAAATATTTGTCTACAAGAAGCAAGTTGGCACAAAGGAACTCTTTGTAATAGTACAATAGGGTATTTTTTTGTTTCATCTATTGTAGGAAAAAGAAGTAATTTTCTTGGATATAAGCCTCAAAGTTATGATAAATTGCTCCTAAGTAGTTATTTCCTACTAGTCATCATTGTTCCATTCACATTCAATCATTCAATTATTTACCACTAGCTAACCGTTGGGCCATTCAAGGGTAACATAGAAAATTAAAGTTTTTGATAATTTTCTATAAAATTTAATCACAAAAAACTAGGTGAAATGCATACCCAATCCCTCAGTGTAATATCTTTGTTGACCCATCGAACTTATGAATGAGAATTCTCTAAAATAACCTTTGGTCGATGCAAGTACCTTCTTAGTTCTTTGGGTTGCCTTAATTCTCATGATTGTCCCCTCTTCTATTAATACTTCTTGCAAAAGAATATCAACAACCAATCACGACTATGATTACCCACTTTTCTTCTCCAATATCGAGATCTCCAATGAAGTTGTCCACTATCGTTCATGTCTCCTCATTCCATTTTTTTTAATTTAATTGAAATACTTATATTGTATTGAATGAAAATCCATGTTTTTTACCCATACAAATAAATAATACATGAATTAATTATGGATTTATCTATCAACACTACCAAGGCTGGGATATTCCTATTATTACTCAATATTATACTTGTGAAAATCCTTCATAAGATGCAAGATAAATGTAACATATGGAAGTAATTTTCACTGTGACCTAAGCAGTTACTTTCCTCTCTTTAGTGAAGGATAGATATCCAATAGAAGGGAGGTTTCCATAGAAACCTCAAAGGATCCTATATAAAGTCAAGGCACGTCTACAACCCCTTATCTTCATTACTTGATTTGTACCACCAACTAGATCAAGGTTCAAAGTGAGGTTAAGATGGTTAAAACAAAGAAAATGCAATGTGTGTGTGAGGGTTGTTTCCAAAACAATGGAAGATATCCACCACAAAAAATAAATCAAATAAATTCCCCAAAACACTAGCTATCAAAGAAAAATAAATGGTTGTAATAAAACTTGAATAAAGAGATGATTCACTTCAGAAAATAACAAGTTTACGACAGTAGTAATAAAACAATCCTAAATTAGCAAGAATGCAATGAAAGAGGCATTAAATGCTAGCTAAAAGACAATCAAACCAATAACTAATGATTTCTAAAACTAAATAGCATGAAACTACTTTAAATTAATGCAATATGCCAAACCTTGACAACTAAAAATTGCAACAACGCAACAATAAATGATGTTAGAGACAATTCTAGGTAAAAATGCAAGACGTTAAGCTAGGAATGGTAGAGAAATGAAGATGCAATGCTACTAGACCTAAAACTAACATAAGATGTCAAGGAGGGAGGGAGGTTAGGGTTTAAA
This sequence comes from Picea engelmannii, assembly GCA_009831015.1. Taxonomy (NCBI): domain Eukaryota; kingdom Viridiplantae; phylum Streptophyta; class Pinopsida; order Pinales; family Pinaceae; genus Picea; species Picea engelmannii. The sequence continues at coordinate 41,287 of ML821503.1, forward strand.
TCACTTGTAATGGAGGAAAAATATTATTGTTGTCTAGCTTACTTGGGCATATGGAGTTTAACATGCAACTTCTATGGAGAGAAAATGAAAGGAAAAGACTTAAACATTAAACCCTAGGTGTCAATATTCTAGAAAAGCAACTTGGGGTAGTCCACCACAAACCCCAAGAGGTCATCATGTGTCTTCTAAAAGACTTTAGCAAGGGATCAAGAGGATCTTGGTTAGAACCCTAGAGTATTCCACTACAAACCCTAGAAGCTTAACCTATTAGAGAAAGACTAGAGTAATCCACTACAAACCATAGAAAAACTCTTATGTCCTTTAACAAGTTTTAAATGAATGATAACATGGAAGATAGTCCACTACAAATATTTCTTAGGGTTTCAAAACAAAATTTATCCAAGAGAAACAAGATAACATGCAAATTCACCACTTTGATAAAGAATTTACTTAATACATCAAGAATAAACCATTCAAGACTTGAAAAGAACACTTACTAGTCAAATCGTATGTCATGAAAGAAACCCTAGAAATGAAATAATCCACAAACACTTGCAAAGAATCCACTAGATCACTCTGCAAAATGTGTGCACAAGTACTCCATGACGAGAAAGAAGGATAAGAGACAAGTGTAGAAGTGATTCTCCAGAAGATGAGTTATGATTTACAAGTGAGGAAGTGCTAGCCTATATATATGAGGAAACTCCAATTCTTTAACTCTCTAGAATCCTCTAAAACACATTAAATCCATGATACAAGGTGGATAGGTCTATGCCAAACCCAAAAAATGCCTCCAAAATAATGATATAATGCTAAAATATGAAAACATCCTCTAAAGAAGTCACACATGAGTGTAGAATGCCAAAAGAGGGTGAAGTCATCTCCTCAAGGGGTACAAGAGCTCCATAATTCACATCAATCCAAAAAATGTGAAAAGCATCATGAAAGGCCACGTCTCTTCATCGAAAGGTCACATCATATCATCAAAAAGGTACCCAATCATCATCATAAATGTTAGGTCGGCCCAAGCTAGCATCAAGTCACCATCAAGCATGGCGTCATCATCAATATGTGGAACATCCCACGCCTCAAGAATTATATCATCATAGGAAGGGGTCCATAAACTCTCCAAAGAGGTGTTTGATCATTATAAAGGGAAATGGGGTCCATCCAAACCCTAATATCCTCAAAAATGTCCAAGTGTGTGGGATTACTACCCACTGAGTGACATATCAAGCTATCTATGCAACGTATTAGCTCAAAAGTGCAATTTCCCAGCTCCAAGAGGTGTCAAAGGGTGCCAAGAAGTAGGCCAAGTCATCATCTGACCTAACACTCACCATCAAGTGTGCAAAAACCTCCATACAATGTCCAGCATCCAAGGTAGAGGCATCAAATCTTCTAACACAAGACCATCATCAAGAAAAGCTTACATAATCAAGTAATACCAACCATTAAAAGGTACAAGAGTCATTACATTAATACAAAGTAAGCCACAATCTAATACAAAATCCACTTATGCAATTCACATTGGGTATATTCTTCAAACTTCAAACTAGCTTAAGACTTTATGCAATTTATCAAGTTTAAGTATGGGAGGGCCATTACAAGATCTTATTACGTGTTCTAGTACCCAAGTAGAGGGATAGTTCCTCAAAGCCCTTCCAAAGTATAAATATAAGTGAATGATATGGTATGGGGTTTACTTCATGGCCATGGTGTCATTGATATGCAAGGCCACGTTGTTGACGATAAAAAAACGCAACGAGGATTTCGCCCGCAAAGTATTGCTAAAAGTCTATTATTATAAGCTAATGATATATATAATACTAGTAGGTGGGACCCCCTTGTGGATTGGAGGATCAGATGAGGTTCTTATTTGATATTTGTGTTGTTGTTCGACATTGCTCATAAGGTTCTACGTGATTGATGATGAAATATTGGTTTTATTTGCGACATGATAGCAGATATATAATGCGTATTATGTGTTGGTTCTGATTGCTCTAAGCTCTAAATTCCATATTGTATGAATGTCTTATATTCATTATTATCACATTTCTATTAGCGCCATGATTTGTTACACGTTGCACCTGCACAAGACACATGTTAGTTGTGATAAGAGATAAAAGAAACATGAGGAAAACAAAATCCAAGGAAGAGGAGCTATCCTATACTATACTATGCTATGCTACATTATATGCAAATGAAATTAAAAGGATAATTGTTAGTCCTAGATAAAAAAGTTAGTGGCTATACGATGTATTGATTTATATGCAGGCACATTCAATATCCATTATGGTATGTTTGGCAATGGTTAATGTGATATGGGGCACAATTGGAAATTAGTGGATGTTAGTTTCGATGCATAGATTAATTGAATGGAGTAATGGATGGTGGTTGGCATGTACTAAGTAATTGAATGAGTAAAGGATGGAAGCGACGTGCATTTACTGCACGTCATTCCATACCTCTCCCACTAGCCATCACCCTAGCTTGGCTATTGTTCAATTGTTATTCGTTGTGGTTAAGCTCTGATTTCCAGGCGAGAGAATAACTGCTCGACGAAGCTCGTGTTTTTAAGGCTATTTGGTTACAGGTATGTTTTATTTTGCCATCCATGAACTCACTCTGTTTATGAAATAGATGTTGGCCTGATGATGTATTGGTCTATGTTTTTCTTAAGGCTGGAAATTGTGTGAACTCTAGTGTTTCTCTGGAATGGTTGTTTGTGTGGTATTTGTTGCAAATAGAAAACTGGGTGGTTGAGGTCACGATTTCATTTATTTTTCTAAGTAGTGGAAGCCATGAAGGCTCTCTGTTGTCCTTATGGGTTTTTGTTGGAGGGTTCATTCAATCCAGACTTGTTGGCTGTCTCCACACAATTCTTGTCACCATACCCGGTCATATTTGTTGTTATGGGGTTGTTGGGTTTGATTTCGAACCACCTTGTGTCACTACATATAGTTTCACCTAGTTGTGGGATCGTTTATGTTATTGGTGTCTGCGCAATTGGTTATGATGGCTATTATGCCAAGGGGATTTCTTTAGGGTTGGTTGCTATTTCATGGCTTTGTTTTATATCAACATTATTCAGGTTGATTGGGGAAAAAAACGAGGGTTATGCCCCGTGTGTTCTCAGTGTTATTACAAGCCAGTAAGAAGCCTCTGTTCCTTTGTTCGTAATCTCTCCTACCTGGTGAGATGTCACCCTGTCTTGCAAGTTATTGGTTATGTGGCCTATGTGTCCATTGTATTGTCTCAAAGGGATCTCACTTGCTGTTGGTGGTTGACTCCAGTCTCCCTGTGTTGATTCCACAGAGTGAACCCTTGATTACTCAAAGCCCGTTTTTTATATTGAGCCAGTCGGGTATATTGTTGACTATTATGAGTTGGTGGAGTAGCGCTGACAATGGTGACTATTAGCTCGTCTCTGTTAATATCATTGAAAGTGGTTTTTATTATTGGTAGATGGTCACTGCATTATTTATGATGACAGTTAAATTGATGGCTCGATATGTTTAATTCGTTGATTTGAGAAATGGAAATAGATACACAGTCATTGTCTCTTGTGTTGTAGCACTTGGATTTCTAACCCAACATTATTTTATGGTTTGATTAAGTCACAATGATGCTTCTTGCATTTTTCGTTGGTCTGTGGGTTTCTTACAACATGGTATAAGTTGAAATGATGATTGTTGTTACTATGTGTTTAAATTTTCCAATTGGGATTATTGCAATTTGAAATATTGTTGATTGTGTTCTGGCTGTCCACTGTGTATGTTTGATGGATATCGTGCACCGTATCATTGATTGCACCATCAGAGATGGGCACAGGTTCTATAACAGTATGGTTTCATTGCAATTTAGTTGTTAAATTGAATTGAGGAATGGAATCGGGCACGATTTTAAAAGAACTCGTGTCTATGTTTTATTTGAAGGATTAATTTATGACAATGGTTGATGGTTTGGATGTTGAACAGAGTCAATACAAATGATTGTGTGTTCATTGGATTTGTGTTAAATGTTAAAAAGAAGAAGTGAGAGTAAACAAAATTCTTGTACAGGTTGTTTTGGAAAGCATATTATTTTGAATATGATGACACTTTGATTAATTAAAAGTGTTAAGAATGTAAAGGTGAACAATGAGCAAGTTTAACACACAATAATGGTTAAATTATACACATGAATTGTTTAATTGATCACAACAATTATTTGGTTAGTGTTGGATTGTTTGCATTAAATATAGAATTGTTTTATGGATTACTTAATTGATTTTATGAACAATATCCGTTCTTTTCCCCTACCATTATTTCACTTTTCGCTAATTACAATCCCCTTGCCTTCCCATTTTCATTACTCACTCCCTGTTCCTAAAATTTAATTACAGTTAAGAGGAACTCTATATTATGACAATTTAAGATGGATTACAGTGATATGTTCTTTGGTTTACATTACAATTGATTGTTTGTTGTCTATGAGCAGTAATCATGATCTTTTCCCCCTCATTTTAACATTTTTCGCTCATTACAACCCCTCACATATCCCAGAACCTTTGTTCACCCCCTTCTCATTGACAACAATTAGACAATTTGTATGGATTGGATTGCATGATTCTGATATGTTGTTGAGCCAAAATTTATTTCATATTTTAAAAGGAGTTGTCATGTATGGTTGTTAAAGAAACTATTTGCTAATCAATTATGCATACATGAATGAGATTTTTCAACCGATGTAGCCATGTCAGAGGTAACCAAAGAAGAGGTAATTGGAACATGGGCCCTAGAAAGCCAAGATTCTCTATACACTTTGATGCTGACTCGCAAGAGTTAAGCCAACTATTTCAAGATGGGTTTTTTAATTGGATTGGGAAAGGAGTGGTACAACCTAGGCCTGAAAGGCCTCCCTTCCAAGCTCCATAGGTCCCTGGTATCCCCATGCCCCCTCATGTCTCATTGCAGCCTGAAGTTCCCAAAAATGACGGATGGCAAGAGATTGTCCACTCGACAGTATCCCAACATCGTGGTTGGCCCAATTTGTCTTTACCCGCTCCCCGTCTATCAATCAAATTGTCCAAGTTGTCCCTGTCCACTCACCAGTTTAGTCTTCCCATGTGAGTAAAAGGTTGAAAATCGAGGCCCACCATGCCCCTAACAAAGGAAAATCCATTGTTGCCCCTTCCTCACCCTCCAATGGCTCTGATAAATCAGTGTCCTTCCGCATGCATTTGAGGGATGATTGCTCTCATGTGATCAATGAGATTAGGCCTAAAGGCTCAGCATAGCCTAAGGAATATTCAGAGAGATCAAAAGGTGGCAACAACAACAAGGGAAGGATTGCATCTCAGAGTGAAAAATATGGATTTTTTATTTTTTTTATAAATTGATGATAACAATTGACTTCTGGAATTTTGGACAACACATTATTTTTTGGATATATGGGTAATATATTTTGGAAATAATTTCAATTATTATTGAGATAAATTGTCAAATATGGATGTGATGATGGGAGTCACAAGGAGGGATGTTTTGTTTAATTGACTAGTTGTGTTATGATTGTTAAAAGCTAAAGGGAGTCATAAGGGGTCCCACCTACTAGTTATTATTTATTTAAAACCCTTTATTATGATTAATTACTTTTCCCACTAACTAAAAGTTGGTTGAGTTTTAGTTAACTTAACTAATGAAGTAGTTCAACTACTTCAACCAATTCTAATTTTCTTAAAGGAAAAAGGAAAGGGAGGAACAAGAGGAGAATAGAAGGAGAAGCATACTAAGGTTTTCTCTTTGAGTTTTTGTTGAGTTAATTCAATTTTCATTCATTCTCTAATTCATTAGAAGCCTAATTCTTTTTTATGATAGCACTATTGTAGACAACAAGATTCAGGGTTGAATTACATCATTCAGACACTTGTTTTTCAGAGGTGTTGATCTATCTTTTATAGTCTGTGTAGGCTTGTTTGTTTGTGAATTAGTTTTCATGACTGACAAAGGCTATTGTGCAGAGTCTAGTGGGAAACAATCTGTGGCAAGCTGATCCGGCTTTTCAAATTCAGTTTTTGATTTTGTGTTAGAAGTCCTTTTGTATGTTTCATCGGGGACGTCTAAATTTGACTTTGGTCCAAAACTTCCTCAGGAAATTTTGTAAAGAGAATGATTCTTTGATGAATTGGAATGAAACAAAGGATTGCTTTATGCCTCATATGTGTTGACCATTGACTTAGTGTTTTTACTTCTGTCTTTATATTTATTTCAACATTTGATATGTTCATAAAATTACATAAAAAATGATTTTTTCAGCAAGCTTTTAATTATAAAAAAAAACAACCTAAGCACTTGTAAACAATACTTGTGAATTAGGATATCAGTTTTGATGGCTATAAACATAGGGTGATATTCCCGTCTATCTTTCTTTAGCCAAGCAGGATCTGAAAATGTTTGAGTAAGATCATTTCATATATTTTCCTCAACATTTATTTGGCGACCATATTGGGGAGATCTTCAATGTCTCTCTGGTTATTTTTTATGCTTGATTAGCATCAAAGACATCTTCTTCTTCTTCTTCTTCTTTTATTTTATTTTATTTTATTTTATCTGATATTGATTCTTTGACTATTTTAATTCTTAATGTCTGTGCTTGTTGCAAGGCAACCCAATATTGAGCCTGAGCTTCAAGATCATATCAACATTGCTTTGAATTTGTTCAACACCATTTAGACACTGCCAATACTCGTGATGATCTTAATCATTCATGGGAAACAATTGAGTGAGATATTAGTGCCCATGAATGTTTGGCAGATAGACGTAGACAACCTAGAAATCAACAATAACCTTCTTGTTCCTTCATTTTTGGCCTTACTTTCATGTCCTTAGACTCTCATGTTTCTAGAAGAAGAAGAGGCTTATCACCTAAAATTAATATTGTTGTTGAAATAGGAAGGAGTGTTGTGTTATTGACCCAACAAAGTGCTCTAAGGAGAACCTTGTCGGATTCAGCCAGTTCGTCTTTCTTTCCCTCACCTATCATCCACAAGATGGCATCTAGCGGTGGCTCTGGTGGCACTATAAGTGCTTCCTCCTCTTAGTATTCATCTTTTCCAGTGATTGGTAGCTTATATAGCCACCATATCCCTATCCAATCTACCACGAATCCCATCAAATTCATTAAAAAGTATGGGATTTTTCAGTTTGATGAAGATGCCACAACCACACTGTGGAATGTGTCCTCTCCTCTTAACCTATCACCTACTACTTGTCCACTTCCTATATTCAAAGAGCATATCCCTAGGTTTTTGGGGAATAACATTGTCACTACAAATGAACACCTGGTGGCATTTTCTAATGCTTGTCACAATATATGAACCAATGACAATGACACTTGCATGTGCTTATTCGTCAATTCCTTGGAAGGAAAGGCTGCAACCGATTTCTTTGACCGTCCTCTTAAGATTATATATACTTGGGAGGAGTTAGTCTATTGGTTCAGATCCACCTATGGGCAATCTAAAAGCCCAGCTGAGCAGTTACGGGAGTATAATAACATCGCCTAGAAGGATGGTGAGACTATCAAGTCTTTCAACTTGTGTTTCACTAAGCTATACAATAAAATCCCTGAGCTCATTTAACCTCAAAATGAAGCCACTTTCATGCATTACTACAATGCATTACCTTCCCCCTATCGTCATAGGCTTGAGGAAAAAGTCATTGATAACCTCGGTTCCTCTTTGCATACTTGTTTAGAGTATGAAGAATATATTGAAAGAACAGGTCTTCCCAGGGATAATCGGTTAAACAGACAGACATGTCCACCCTCTTACAACTAGTACACGATATGAATAATCATATGATAGTGTATGATCGAAAGGGAAATTCCTCGCCTCTAACCCCTGGAGCTTCATCCTCTTCTGCACCCCCCTTTAGAAACCCAATTGAAAATAATTTTCAGCCCAAGGCTATCTTGCCTCAAAGTTGGTGTAACTTTTGCGAGGAACACCACGAGGAAGCCACATGTGAGGTAAGGAAGAGTTCCAGAGATAAGATCTTTGGTAAAAGACCAGAAACTACCATCATTGTCCTAGATTTTGCAGAGTCGAAAGATGTCATGATCATCAATATTAGGAACAAATCCTACTCTACCAAAGGTAAATATGATCCTCCCCGCAATTCTTCTATCCCAAGCTCATCATCACTAACTGCTACGGTTCAAGTTCCTAAGGTTCCTGATAGTCAAGGAACAAATTCTCCTCTCCCCTCTTCCAAATACAATATTCTAAATCAGTTGGCCAACATCAAAGCAAATGCTACCCTTTTGGACATGGTTGTTTTCCCTGAGCAACAGAGGCATCTGAAACAATTCATGGAAGGAAAATCTTCCGTTGTAGCCAACCTCTCAGAAGAGGTGAATGAAGAGGATTTGTCTATAAATAAAGTAGGTGTACATAACTTTATATACCCTGTAAAAAATCCCCCTTTTTATATTTCTGCAAAGATTATGGATAAGATTGCCCATTGTTACCTCATTGATGGCAGTTTGGGCCCAAGTGTGATGTCGAAGATTATTATGGAAGAGCTAGGCTTGTCTTGTACAAATAAAAACGCCAGAAGCATGCTTTCCTATAATAGTCTAAAACAAACGACCATAGGTGAGATTAAAGATGTGACCTTAGTTTTGTGCGCACACCCTGAAATAAGGACAACCCTTAGTATTCAGATAATTGATATGCTAGTAAGAAATTACTCAATCATCTTAGGAAGAGATTGGAAATCTTTGACGGGTGGATACCTCTCACTCGACGAGACACATTTATCCATTCCTCGGAATGGTAAAAGAATTATAGTACTTAGAGAGGGAAGGATTTCACCTTACATAGAGAGTGTCCCACAACCTAATGTAAACTATATCGAAGAGGACCTAGGGGTATATTCCATCTTTTATGAGGAAGATAATGTCCCCTTGGAACAAATTGATTTAGATGATGGTATGTGACACATGAACTTTGATGGTTCATGCTCTAATGAAGGTAACAAAGATGGCATTATCTTTATTCCTCCTGTAGGAAAAATCCATAACTTTTCTTATAGGTTGGAGTTTTCTTGCACGAACAATGTCACTGAATTCGAAGCTTTATTATTAGGCATTGAAAACGCCTATAATCTTGGTTGTGGTCACCTTTTAGTTTTTGGAGATTCCAAGCTTGTTGTGAACCTTGTACGTAAAAATTACTCTCCTAGCAACAAGTTGATGAAACAATACACCCAAACTATTTGGGCAATTATCTCAAACCTATTATCTTTCAACATCACTCATGTTAAGAGGGAATTGAACTCAATGGCTGATCGGTTAGTTTTTTTCACAGCCTTTCCTAATCGACAACTTTTGCCACGTAGACCTGATTGTATTTTTCAATATCTATATCGTCCACATATCCCAGACAATATAGAATCTTGGCAGGTCTTCCCTAGCGATGAGATAATCTCTGCTTTCATTCAAAATGAACCCTATAATCCCAAGGAAATCATATCCATGGAAGATAACAAAATTCCTAAAGGCTTGACTCCTCTAGAGAGTTCGTTTTCATCCAGTGATGTAGGAAATAAAGAGAAAAAAAAGGAAGAGCAGTCGAAAAGGAATGTGGGTGAAACCATCTCCTTGAACATTGGGACACCCGAATCCCCAAAGAATGTTAAAATAGGTGCCCAATGTTCTGATGAATAGAAAATGAAGTTTTGCAAATCACTTGGTGAGTTTCAAGATGTCTTTGCTTGCTCTTACTAGGATCTTCGTGGTTTTGATCCTGGTATTACACAACATGCCATTCCCATCAAGGAAAGCATGAAACTAGGAAGGAAAAAACAAAGACCTGTCAGCCCTGCATTGGAAGTAACTATTCGAAGGGAGTTGGAAAAATTCTTAAAGGCTGGAATCACTTTTCCGGTCAAGTACCCTGAATGGGTTTCCAAGTTGGTTCGTGTTCTGAAGGTTACTGACCATATTCGCTTCTGCATTAATTATCGCACATTCAATCAGACTATTATGAAAAATCCTTTTCCTTCCACTGATATGGAAATGATTGTGCAACAAGTTGTAAGTTCACAGATGAGGCCCTCACTTGACAATTTTTTTAGTTACAATCAAATCAAGGTAAAAGGGAAGATGCATACAAAGCCACCCTTATTACTCATTGGGGTATCTTGACTTACGAACGTCTGTCTTCTGGTTTATCTGTTACAAGTACCACTTGTAAGGGATCTATGCAAAGAACTTTCAACGATTTCATCAGTAAGACTATTCATGTTTACCTTGATGATCTAATCATATACTCCAAAGGGCTATTAATTGTCTCAAAGTTTCAATAACTATGGTTGGGTCCTTTTGAAATTGCTTTTGTTTCAGGTACTAATTCTTACATTCTAAAATATTTACAGGAGCGGTTGTTTTCCTACAACACTAACGGTTCTCACTTGAAACATTACATGGAACCAACTTGAAAATCTCTAATGTTGTTTGGATTTTCTGTATATTAGTAGTCTAGCTCTGCTTTCATTTTTTTCACTGTTTTTCATTTCTGTTTTACAATAGTTTGATTCTTCTTTCTGTTTTGAACAATTTCTTGTTGCTTTTACATTTCTGTCATTTTATTTCTGTTGTTTTAAATTTCACAATTTTAATTCTGTCATGATTTTTATTGCTTTTTCATCTTTTAGTTGATTTTGGTCAAGAATAAGATGTTGCATCAGTTCTGCCGCAGTGGCACTCTTGCAAGATATTGTTAGTCAATAACAATCAATCTTACACAACTGTTACGATGTTCCCCCTGGAAGCACACTTGAATTTGTTATCTGCTTGCACTGTTGTCTTATAAAGAAATTGGTTATCTCCCGCTTCTACCTTCCATTTCTTCATCCATTTGATAATTTAAAAGAGAAAGTCCATAAATTTTTCTCCTTGAAGTAAAGAGAAGATTATGTTTGAATGATTATGCATACATGGATAAATCCCCTAATATTTAAGATTTTTCATGAGTTATTCCCAAATTCCCGGTGATTTTTCCATTAAATCCAGTCACTTCCCTCTGTTGCATAATCATCCTGGTTATATCTTCTTGATCTGTTGTTCTTGGTCTGTGAAACCATGTGTTCTGAGTTCTAAATCTATTGAAAACAAATTTCCCTGTGGAGTCGCCAGTTTGTTGAAGATAAAAATCGCAACGAGGATTTCTCCCGCAAAGTATTTATAAAAGTCTATTATTATAAGCTAATGATATATATAATAGTAGTAGGTGGGACCCCCTTGTATATTGGAGGATCATATGAGGTTCTTATTTGATATTTGTGTTGTTGTTTGACATTGCTCACAGGGTTCTATGTGATTGATGATGAAATATTGGTTTTATTTGCGACATGATAGTAGATGGATAATGCATATTATGTGTTGGTTCTGATTGCTCTAAGCTCTAAATTCCATATTGTATGAATGACTTATATTCACTGTTATCACATTGCTATTAGTGCCATGATTTGTTACACGTTGCACCTGCAAAAGACACATGTTAGTTGTGATATGAGATAAAATCAACATGAGGAAAAAAAAATCCAAGGAAGAGGAGTTATCCTATACTATGCTATGCTACATTATATGCAAATGAAATTAAAAGGATTATTGTTAGTCCTAGCTAACAAAGTTAGTGGCTATACGATGTATTGAGTTATATGAAGGCACATTCAATATGTGTTATGGTATGTTTGGAAATGGTTAATGTGATAATGGGGTGGCACACTTGGCAAGTAATGGATGTTATTTTCGATGCATAGATTAATTGAATGGATTAATGGATGGTGGTTGGTGTGTACTAAGTAATTGAATGAGTAAAGGATGGAAGCGATGTGCATTTACTGCACGTCAATCCATACCTCTCCCACTGGCCGTCACCCTAGTGTGGCTATTGTTCAATTGTTGTTCACTGTGGTTAAGCTCTGATTTTCAGGCGAGAGAAGAACTGCTTGAGCAAGCTGGTGTTTTTAAGGCTATTTGGTTACAGGGATGTTTTTTTTTTCCATCCATGAACTCGCTCTGTTTATGAAATAGATGTTGGCTCAGTGATGTATTGGTCAGTGTTTTTCTTAAGGATGAAAACTGTGTGAACTCTGGTGTTTCTCTAGAATGGTTCTTTGTGTGGTATTCGTTGCAAATATAAAATTGGGTGGTTGAGGTCACGATTTCATTGATTTTTCTGAGTAGTGGAAGCCATGAAGGCTCTATGGTGTCCTTATGGTTTTTTGTTGGAGGGTTCATTCAGTCCATACTTGTTGTTTGTCTCAAAACATTTCTTGTCACCATACCCAATCGTATTTGTTGTTATGGGTTTGTTGGGTTTGAGTTTGAGCCACCTTATGTCACTGCATATCGTTTCACTTGGTTGTGGGCTCGTTTATGTTATTGGTGTCTGCGCAGTTGGTTATGATGGCTATTATGCCAAGGGGCTTTCTTTAGGTTTGGTTTCTATTTCATGGATTTGTTTTATTTTAGCATTATTCGGGTTGATTGGGGAAAAACACGAGGGTTATGTCCTACATGTTCTTAGTGTTATTATAGGCTAGTAAGAAGCCTCTGCTCCTTTGTTCGTAATCTCTCCTACTTTGTGAGTTGTCACCCTATCTTGCAAGTTATTGGTTATGTGGCCTGTGTGTCCACCGTGTTGTCTCAAAGGGATCTCACCTGTTGTTGGTGGTCAACTCCAGTATCCCTTTGTTGATTCCACTCAACGAACCCTTGATTACTCAAAGCCCATTTTTTTTAATGAGCCAGTCGTGTATATTGTTGACTGTTATGAGTTGGTGGAGTAGTGCCGACAGTGGTGACTATTGGCTTGTCTGTATTAATAGCATTGACATTGGTTTTTATTATTGGTAGATGGTCGTTGCATTATTTATGATGATAGTTGAATTCATGGCTCAACATGTTTAATTGGTTGATTTGAGAAATGGAAATAGATACACAGTCGACATATCTTGTGTTGTAGCAATTGGATTGTTAACCCAACATTATTTTATGGTTTGATTAAGTCACAACGATGCTTCTTGTGTTATGCGTTGGTCTGTGGGTTTCCTACAACATGGTATAATTCGAAATGATGATTGTTGTTACTGTGTGTTTAAATTTTCCAATTGGGATTATTGCAATTTGAAATATTGTTGATTATGTTATGGTTGTCCACTGTGTATGTTTGATGGATATCGTGCATCGTATCATTGATTTCCCCATCAGAGATGGGCACGGGTTCTATAACAATATGGTTTCATTGCAATTAGTTGTTAAATTGAATTGAGGAATGGAATTGGGCACGATTTTAAAAGAACTTGTGTCTGTGTTTGATTTGAAGGATTAATTTATGACAATGGTTGATGGTTTGGATGCTAAACAGAGTCGATACAAATGACTATGTGTTCATTGGAATTGTGTTAAATGTTAAAAAGAAGAAGTGAGAGTAAACAAAATTCTTGTACATGTTGTTTTGGAAAGCATATTATTTTGAATATGATGACACTGTGATTAATTAAAAGTGTTAAATATTTAAAGGTGAGCAATGAGCAAGTTTAACACACAATAATGGTTAAATTATACACAAGAATTGTTTAACTCATCACAACAATTATTTGGTTAGTGATGGATTATTTGCATTAAATACATAATTGCTTTATGGATTACTTAATTGATTTTATGAACAATATCCGCTATTTTCCCCTACCATTATTTCACTTTTCGCTAATTACAATTCCCTCGCCTTCCCATTTTCATTACTCACTCCTTGTTGCTAAAATTTAATTACAGTTAAGAGGAAATCTATATTATGACGGTTTAAGATGGATTACATTGATATGTTCTTTGGTTTACATTACAGTTGATTGTTTGTTGTCTATGAGCAGTAATCCTGATCTTTTCCCCCTCATTTTAACATTTTTCGCTCATTACAACCCCTCGCATATCCTAGAACCTTTGTTCACCCCCTTCTCATTGACAACGATTAGACAATTTGTATGGATTGGACTGCATGAGTCTAATATGTTGCTGAGCCAAAATTTATTTCATATTTTAAAAGGAGTTGTCATGTATGGTTGTTAAAGAAACTATTTGCTAATCAATTATGCATACAGGAATATGCTTTTTCAGCCGAGGTATCCATGGCAGAGGTAACTAAGGAAGAGGTAATTGGAACATGGGCCCTAGAAGACCAATATTCTCTATACACTTTGATGCTAACTCGCAAAAGTTAGGCCAGCTATTTCAAGTTGGGTTTTTTAATTGGATTGGGCAAGGAGTGGTCCAACCTAGGCCTGAAAGGCCCCCCTTCCAAGATCCATAGGTCCCTGGTATCTCCATGCCCCCTCGTGTCTCATTGCAGCCTGAAGTTCCCGAAAATGATAGATGGAAAGATATTGTCCACCCGACAGTCTCCCAACATCGTGGCTAGCCCAATTTGTCTTTACCTGTTCCCCGCCTATCAATCAAATTGTCCATGTTGTCTATGTCCACTCACCACTTTAGTCTTCCCATGTGAGTAAAAGGTTGAAAACTAAGTCCCACCATGCCCCTGACAAAGGAAAAGCCATTGCTGCCTCTTCCTCACCCTCCAATGGCTCTGATAAATCTGTGTCCTCCCGCATGCATTTGAGGGATGATTGCTCTCATGTGATCAATGAGATTAGGCCTAAAGGCTCAACATAGCTGAAGGAAAATTCAAAGATATCAAAAGGTGATAGCAAAAACAAGGGAAGGATTGCATCTCAAAGTGAAAAATATGGATTTTAAGTTTTTTTTTATAAATTGATGATAACAGTTGACTTCTAGAATTTTGACAGCACATTATTTTTTGGATATATGGGTAATATATTTTGGAAATAATTTCAATTATTATTGAGATAAATTGTCAAATATGGATGTGATGATGGGAGTCACAAGGAGGGATGTTTTGTTTAATTGACTAGTTGTGTTATGATTGTTAAAAGATAAAGGGAGTCACAAGGGGTCCCACCTACTAGTTATTATCTATTTAAAACCCCTTATTATGATTTATTACTTTTCCCCCTAACTAAAAGTTGGTTGAGTTTTAGTTAACTTAACTAATTAATTAGTGAAACTACTTCAACCAATTCTAATTTGCTTAAAGGCAAAAGGAAAGGGAGGAACAAGAGGAGAATAGAAGGAGAAGCATACTAAGGTTTGCTCTTTGAGTTTTTGTTGAGATAATTCAGTTTTCATTCATTCCCTAATTCATTAGAAGCCTAATTATTTTTTATGATAGTAGGGTCCTATTGTAGACAACAAGATTCAGGGTTGAATTACATCATTCAGACACTTGCTTTTCATAGGTGTTGATCTATCTTTGATAGTTTGTGTAGACTTGTTTGTTTGTGAATTAGTTTTCATGACTGACAAAGGCTATTGTGCAGATTCTAGTGGGAAGAAATATATGGCAAGTTGATCCATCTTTTCAAGTTTAGTTTTTTATTTTCTATCAGAATTCCTTTTGTATGTTTCATCGGGGACGTCTAAATTTGACTTTGGTCCAAAACTTCCTCAGGAAATTTTGTAAAGAGAATGATTCTTTGATGAATTGGTTTGAAATAAAGGATTTCTTTATGTCTCATATGTGTTGACTATTGACTTAGTGTTTTTACTTCTGTCTCTATATTTATTTCAACATCTGATATGTTCAGAAAATTACATAAAAAATGATTTTTTCAGCAAGCTTTTAATTATAAAAAAAACAGTCTAAGCACTTCTAAACAATACTTGTGAATTAGGATGTCAGTTTTGATGGCTATAAACATAGGTTGATATTCTCGTCTATCTTTCTTTAGCCAAGCAGGATCTGAAAATGTTTGAGTAAGATCATTTCATATCTTTTCCTCAACATACGTATGGGTTCATCTCCATGAGCACCTTTGTAGAGGGAGCGCTTGGTGCTAGAGTTACCCTTTCCTCACAAATGTGTGTATCCCAAACCCCTTTATTGCCTTTTGATACTCATTTATTTCTTTGCAAGTCCTCTTTTTAGGTTCATGCATTTATTATATTTCTTACTAGGTTTAAGTCCTTTTAGTTTCATATGCATTCAATGCATTAGGACTAGGGGAAATTGCCTCATAATGAGGGGGTAGAGCTCAAGTTGACCTTTGTATTTTGATTTGGTCATTTGTATCCCATTATTTATTCTTTCTTTTATAGAATTTTGTTTTGTCATTATTTACTAGCTGCATCAACCTCAACATTCTATCCCTTCTTCTCATAAGAGAATGAAGGCACAGACCTTTTTGGGAGACATGTAACGACCATTTCCAAAATATGAGATAACGAAAGGAAAATATATGGAATGTGATAAACATGGGAAGGAGTGGTACGTTACCCTTATCAAGGCCTCCCAATGGCACCCATGTTCCCCAAGAGTGACAACTCCATACTAGGGCACATATGATGGCACCAAGGTGAAACAAGGAAACAAGCATAACTTCCAAGAAATCATGATCCAATATCTAACTTCAACCCATGATCCTCATATAAATATCTAATGCATTAAATTTAACACTTTATATGAAACAAATTTGACTTGTGTACCTCATGTGTGCTAGACCACCATCATTAGATGAACCATGTTGATGAAGCTGTGATGAGGGGGAGGCATCTGAGGGGTTGTTGTCTATGGAGAATGTTGATAATAATCTTTGGTATCATTGTCTTCAAAATGCGGAAAATGAGACATGATATCCTCTAGTTACCCCTTGGTGAGAGGGGGTAACAATTCCCATGCAATGCTTTTTTATTTTTTTTTAGCCCCGTATATTTTCTTTCAACGTGAGAAAATATGAATAAACTGAGAATACAACTATATATAGAAGCAATAATAAATTGTGATGCTAGTTTATTGTCATGTATAACATCGTTCATATGGGTGGTTTAATTTGTTTTCTTCTTGGAGACTTCTATCCATTCATCTTGTTGATTTCAGAATGGTATAATGGGTTTTGGCAAATTGCCTTTTTCAAGTTCTTCCACACTATTTGCTTCCTCATTTGGGAGGGATCGCAGGATTCCCAAGATTTCCAAGAGCTCATCCTCTTCTCCACCCTCTCGATCCAACTTCCCCAAAAAAATTTAGTGAAGGTATTTTCAAGAGGAGATACATCATATGGGGCCCTTGCTAGTGCTTCTACTTTTGGAATTGAAGTATGTTGTGTTAGTGAGATTGAATCTAGTTGGCTCAGGGTCCACGACATTGAATCGTTGCTTAGGGAATTTTGCAACAAGAGAGGGGTAGTAATGAAAGTATTTTGTTTCCCCCATGCTAGTGTCTTGCCTAGAATGGATGGGGCCTATAATGTTTTCAACCACATTAGGTAGGCATGGTGTCCAAGATAGACTAAATGATGTTTCCTCTCTAGGTTCCTTGCTAATTAGGTGGTGCTCCTTTAAGGCTTCGAACCTTGGAGAAACTTTCCTTTTGATTCTTGGTATAGTGGGATGCAAAGTTCCATGTTTTGAAGCATGCCCTACATCAAAAGAAAAACTATGTGTAGTCGAGAGGTTGTGTCTAGGTGTAGTCTTTTGGTACCAATGTGATCTATGAAGGAAATCCTTTGTTGAAGTCCATGTCCATGAAAATGAAAACATATGTAGTTATACCTCACTTTTGTGTTTCTACAATCTTGTAATGAAATTTTCCCAAGGCATTTATGATCCCATGCAATGATTCAAACCCCAAAAATTGCAATGGAAATTTTTCCATCCTTACCCAAATTGGAGCAATGGAGAGAGTTCATAACTAGGTCAAAGGTTGTGGTCCGTGGCTTTAGGAAAATTCCTTCATTTCCCCAAAACCAAGGTTTGGAATGAGTATTCAATATTTGTCTACTGCCAAGTCGAATTTGACTATGAAGAATCCTTTTGTGCATGGATATATATAGGCTTCTTCCTGTATTTTCGATTTTCAGGCTATTGACATCTATTTGTAAAAATCTGTTAGTTTTAGAATGAATCAACATAAGAGCTTGTTTTCTTTAAATAAATCCATTTGTTCCTCTACATCATTTATCATGTAGATGGAAGGCACTAGAGCTTCATTCACCACACATGATCAAGGGTACCTATCCAACTTAACCCCCATCGAAATGTGATTGAGAAAAGGATCCTCAATTAGACTAAGGGTATTTTTGAAGGAATGAATAGAACCGATAGGGTTACATCCAAGATGGGACATAGATCCAAAGGAGGAGGTTGTTGTTGGGTTTTCATTCATCTTGAGGGGGGTTTTCTTGATGATGGTACACTAGGTGAGAGGGACAACAGATCACATAAGAAGATATGACACATTATTCAAGTCATGCTTGTCGTTTTCAAAGGACGAAGGAGTGACAAGATGGGAAATGTCATGATGGTTGAGGCATCTATTGGGTCTTCGTAGAGGGAGCCATTTCGAGAAGGTCCATGTGGGCTACAACATATAAAATGGGATTAGCTATTGGAGAGGAGCAAGCTGGAAGATGGAGTCATGGAGGTGGCCAAGGATGTGAACAGGAGGGTGCACTCTAAGTAGGGGCCAAAGCATCCATGGCAGTGGCAACTTTGCAACTAGGGAAAAACCCTAGCCGCATCATGTGCAACATCTTCCTTTCAAATTGGATATGTAAATTTTGACCATATGTTGCCTTTAGCACTCCCTTTTTTTAATTGTTACAGCCAACATAGTGTATCCAATTTCATCCACAATTTGTTTTATCCCCTCAAAGGGATTTATAATCGCTTTCTCCACCGATTATACAATTTCAAACTACCAATTATCATCTACATGAGTGTTTGAAAATGAATCCATTGTTGGTGGTCATGCAAGAGGCAAAGAAAGTGATTGCAATACTATTGTAATGTTCTTGACTACTCAATGCAATGTACAATTCAATATGGATGACATGTGCAATGTTGGTTGGTGTGTGTTTATAATGATAATAAAGAAAAATTAAAAGTTGAACTTCATAATGTAAAAATAAATATTGATTAAAAAATTGGACCATTAATTACCATAACGTAAAACAATTGTGTGTGTGTGTATTCCAAAGAAAAAAAACTATAATTTTATTAAATGTCATAGTCATATGCCAAAGGCATTCAAAAGTGGAATACAACCACTTAACAAAATAGCTCTTCATACTTTCCTCTTTGCACATAATAGTAAAATTGTAGCAGGAATATTATGTATATTTCTTATCACAAAAACCATGAAAGTTAAATCATTCAAACTATAAACCTGAAATTGTCCTTTGACATAACCAAATTTCTATCGTAGTATATAATTAAAGCTAAGGTTCATGAGTTGTTCAGTTGTGTGCCCATCCTAGAGTATGGATATAATCTAGGTTCCTCAATCTAGTCCTAATCCATATTTGGATAGTCCATCCACTATCATGTTCTTGTCCTTGTATATGTGAGACAAAGAGATTTGGGAGAAAGTTGTCCATAGAAGTTGACATCATTATACGATGGTTGTAAAGTGAAATTCCTCAATGTTGTTTCCTTACACAACCATTGAATAACCAGGAGTGAGTCACCAAATATTTGAATTTGTGATATATCAAATGCTTGGGACATCCTCAAAACTAATTTGAGATCCATCAATTTGCTATATATATATATATATATATATATATATATATATATTCTTTTGAAGTAGGAAAACTCTATATTACTCAAGGCTACTTGCATAGCCTCTATTGATACAATCTCAAGATCTCAACATGCAACTGCATCATTGTGTGCAGGAAAAACCTAACCACTTGAAATAACCCACGGGTGGTCCATAAAGGGGCATACTTCCACTCCTTTCAGATGCCTTTGGGTCATGGGCCTGTAACACCCTATTTCCCCCAATTTGTAATTAATCATAAAATAGGAATTACCATGCTAATGCATGAGGACAATGTAAATGTATTATTGTTTGAGTTGACAATGACTGACTGTGGGGGTGAAGCCTTGAAAGTACTGGCCATGATATCACTAGAGGATGAATGTGAAAACTATAAGAGAGGGTTCATTATGACAAATAACCCCAAATTTCCCTTGATGAGGATGACAACCTCCTTCGAATCCTAAGGAGAGAAATCAGTTAATGAAGAAAGGATCGGTGGTTGAATTATCAACCACCCCCATGAATGGAAACATGGGCTGTCAGCCCGAAGTACCACAGGGACCTACAGACCTTAGCTTCCTTCTGACAAAAGGAACATGATAGGTTGGCAAACCTTCCAAGGTAAGAGGGATACACATGGGAGAGGAGACACCGGAAAAAAAAAGGAGTGTAAGCTCGCAAGGGAGATGCGCAGAGCTCTCCAGTGAGTCACGAACTGAAGGCCGCGAGCTTGATGCCGAGGAGCATCTAAGAAACCTCACCGAGGCCATAACCAAGAGAGACAAAGCTCTGAGTTATAGAGAACATGAACCAAACAGAAGCAAAAACAAAGGAAGAACCCTCGAGAAGTGTGAGAATTCCCTGGTGATATCATGGCTTGGCACGGGGGTGGCCAGAGTGCTAAGAATGAATGCCTCTGTGTCTATGGTCCGGTGGAAGGACGAACACCCACAATTAGTTGGTTGGCGGCAACCTATAATAGATAAGTGATCTCCTACCCTGTGTAATTTATCTGTAACTGTGTATGAATTGGCTATACTGTGTATGTTGCAGGAATTGTGCATGACTTCTTAATTGATATATTGTATTCCTTTTATCACTGCTTGGTTGTATAATTAGGCCAGTAAGAAATCATATGGTTAGGATATGTTTTATACTCGTAAATACTTGTGTCCTATGGTGGCATAAGCTCGAGTCACAAACTGTGTGTTCGTCAACCGTGAACACAGTTTCATGTACGCATGTAAACCTTCCTAATTGTTTGAGTCCCTTGGAGGACGAAGCCTGTTAAGCCCAGAAGAAGAGCTCAAGGCTCTTAAGTCCTTCATAGCTGATGAAGCTCGAGAGGGATAACACTTGTAGAGTGTTCCTTAAACCAAGGTGGATTGCAGAGGAAGGGACAAAGGTTCAAAACCTTTGGAGACCAAAATTATTCAAGGATGGGAAGCAACGAAGGCTCCAGAGGAAAAATAGTCGATATTGGAGGAACACAGAGATGAGGACGGACAACCGTCAGATCTACAGAAGTAGCGATAACCTTAATGCTTCGTGCCCAAAGGAGGATTTCGACGTTCGGGAAACAGAGGTAGAGATCCCTTCGAATGCGCGATACACAAAATCCCGATGGGAAGTTACTCCGTCAGATTTCAAGTTGGATGCGTGTCAACATATGGAAGAACCTTACAACGTGCGAGTCACGAAATCCCGAACTCTTCGAAGAGGAAATCAAGCCGTCCATTGTAGAGGACGTGTGGTGAGAGATCAACATTTTGCCGACTCGTAGAGAAATAAGGTCAAAGAACATACTGTTTGAACTAGCGATGTGCGAAGGCACGATTTGATCGTAGCCGTCCATCAAGGAGAGCACGTGGCGAAAGCTCAGTGTTTCGCTTACTCGCGACTCGAAGGAGTCAACGGGCAAGGTTTTAAGGACTCGCGATATGCGAGATCGCGAAAGGATCCAGACTGTTGGATCCAAGCCATGGGAGAACTGTTGGATCAAAACCTTCACGTGGTATCGCGTATCAGGGGTTCAAAGGTTGAAAGAATTTCTTTTCGAATGCAGAAGTCATGAAGTGTTGAGAATCGAGGGCTTGTGCAAACACGCGGCACATCCATTAGGTGGGGACCACGTGGTTGACAAGTGACAGGTGGTGGACACATGTTGCCTGGGAAAGAGTCAACCCATTTTTGACCTTTCACATTTCGAGGATTTGCGAAGGAGGAGAACGAGGGCTCAACACTCCAACTTGTGAAGTCGCGAGTTGTGAGTAGTACTAGTGTTTAGCCTAGCCTACGGTTGTATGCAGCAGGCGCTAGTGAGGAGGGAGCCATACCTGTATCGCATTTCGGGTATCGACGTTTGGAGAAAGAGGAGTCGAGAGCCTTGACTCTCCAACTCATGATTTGTGAAAGGCGCTTGCGCTAAGGCCAGGTTGTGGTATCTTGGAGGAGGATAAGGGAAGGGATGGTCTACGCTAGGCCCCGTAGAAATTTAGGGATTCTGTCCCTCGAAGAAAAGACAAAAAAAAATTAGTTGTCATAGTGGGTGTGTGACAAATTGGTATCAGAGCATGGTTACAACACTTGGCCTGCTTGGGCTCATGTATGAGTCGTGTAAGGAGATATAGTTATCTACATTTACTCCTTGAGGAGAAGGACTGTAGATTGAACTTGTGTTTTTGGGAATTCTTTTTGAATTTCAACAAAAGAATTTCTTTAACCCCTTTGTCAAAGTGACGACTACTCTTACCTAAGTAGGGATATGCTAATTAACATGGATAATAAGACTTGAATGTGGATAGCTAAAGGTGGCAGAGTTATGTCAAAGGTAGCTGAAGCCCGAAAGACGAAAAACCTGATGTTAGTGACGCCGCCTCTAAGCATGGGTAGTTGGAACATTAGGCACTGATGATGGCTGGTAATATAATGGTTAATACCTTTGTGGGCCTAAAGGAATCTAAGAGGATCAGGTAGGATCCTTGGTTGTATAATTACTTCTTTATATTAAAATCAGAGTATATAACTCCTCGTGACCAGAAAAAAGTGAGATGGGTAAGACCCTATGGATGTTGAAGCAAGGAGGTTTTCTTGCTAAGACGTTGTCGCATAAAGAGGAAAGTGACCCTGGTTGGTTATAGCCATGAGAGAAGACAACACCAACACGAGGTATGACTATAAGATTAGTCCTGTAAGTGACTGAAGTCTCAAACTAAAGGACACTAATGATGAAATTAAACTATCAAGTGAATGCATTAGGTAAAAAGGTGCAATAGATGCACCTACATATACATGAATGTGTATACGTGATCATAAGGATGCTTGGAAGATCCTTGGAAAAAAAAGAAGGATATAGAAGTTGGATATGTCCATGTGTGTGAATGACATGGAAGGGGTGCAAGCAATGAGCTTGCATGATAAATGTTTGGTTAGGTTTGTGTGCGTTATGCTTGAGTGCATGGATTTAATGCATTGTGAAGCTTCTTGATATAAAGCCTGATTTAATACCAGTTAGATATGAATGATATTACATGTACAAGCACATGTATAATGTAAGAATATAGGTATACTAAAGACACGAGGTGACTGTCTAAATGAGGGAAATATAAAGCAAGAATCGCTCTTGTTCAGATCAAACAAATACTATGGATGCATGGCTGACCCCATTTTGAAGAGTCACAAAAGTTTTGTTCCAAGTAATAGCTTGAGGGGACTGTATTCCCTTTTCTCTAGGAATATTAATATGATTAGATAGAAGGGTAAATGAGCAAAGATGTCATGTTGTCATAATAAGAGGCAAATGATTATGCCTTTGGGAATCACATGAGAAGGATTGTGAACAATCCTGAGTTGACTGATCTTAAAAGTAAAGATGTATGTGGGCTGTGAAATATACCTATGACAGCTACATGCAGGCTTAG
>ML821504.1:12361-28441 GCA_009831015.1 Picea engelmannii
GGTGGTGGAGAAGCACCATTCCCTCCATTTCCATTTGGATTTTTATCACCACTGTCTCCCTTATGCTTTGAAGGGTTGGAGCCTTCACCTTGCAACCCTGCATTCCTTTCCATCAAGATCTTCATCATCTCTCTCATTTCCATAACAGCCTTTCTAAGATCTTCATCTTCTGCAGGAACATGTTCATGACTTTCTTCATGAGCCATACTTGGTGAATGCCTCCTTGAAACTTGCGGTGATGGTATATGCTTCCTCCTTGAAGGATAAGAACTTGGCTCTACAAGTTGACCTTCTCCTCTTGTGAGTTTCAACCTTGTGAGCATCAGAAAACAAAACACTTGCAAATAATCAAGTCTTCAAAAACCAGTGCTCTGATACCAACTTGATCTAAAAATGAAGAAGACTTGTAATCTTGAAAATTTTTGCAAGTTAAATTCTATGTGTTAAAAGCAAATGGATCAACTTTGCAACACATTATTAAAAGGATTTACTCATTTAAGATGCATATAAACAACAACATAATCAATGAACATAAACACATAACACAACAAATGATAAAGGAGTTCACCCCTCTCTTGGGCTACATCTCTTGGTCCAGCTTCCAATGGATCATTATTATAATTTGCTCAAAGTGCTAAAAAACGTGCTTTACAATGCTCAAAATGACCAACAGACTTCTCCAATGGCTTCAGAGTGTCCAAAAACCCCTAGCTGGGATTTTTCGGCACCTCGTTTGGCCAAAAAACGAAGAAGTTAGGCTTCCTTGAAGTCTCCCCTTCAAGCTTGTTGTCTTTGCATCTAAAAAACGCACCCTTGTTCATTCAACCTAGAACACATGTTATTTAAAGTGTAAAAACCCAGAACCGGGTGCAACCGCACCACCGGTCCAAACTGTCGAACCGTTTGTGTGCTGGCCCTAACCCCCAAGGCCCGTGGGCACCTGGCAGTCATACGACCGCGCCAACATATAACAACAAGGTTAATGGTTATAACCGTTGGAACCACATATTAAAACCCACGCGCATGGATACAGTGGTCACATGGTAAACCACGCGCACATATAACCGGCAGTTACAATATATGGTTTGCAATATATATATGGTACGCTGTAGCGCTGGTCGCATATAACAATACACATGACGATGGGTCGAGGATTAGCCCCGACCCGGTCCACGCCCACATATACAATACAACTACTTTATATATAATTTTTAACACATAGCTATCAAGGAACAAATGTGGGCACGCCGGTTGGGCGGCCTTTCCCAAATCTTTGGCCTTGCCCCAGAGGTCACGGGGTCGACTCTGGCTGAGTGCAAAGTTTTAACCAACACATAAGTGACACGTGGTGGATTTTGATTGGGCCACGTGTCGCATCCCCATTCGCTGCCAATAACACACGCAATATGCCAACTTTCTGCCACGTCAGCGTATGGCCTGCCACATCATCTATACGGTCTGCCACGTCATATGTACGAACTGCATAGTCAGCACCCCTTTTTTTGCATGTTTGACGACTCGAACAGATAACAATATCTCTCGCTCCCGACGTCCGTTTGAACCCAAACAAGTTGCATTGGGTTTGAAATGACGAGGCTTACGCTCTCATTTGATTTGAAGCGATTTCGAGCACTTTGAATTTTTGAGCAAAATTTGATCCCCTGATCAATGACCATTGAGGAATATGAAAGGATATTTTTAGAATTGTTGAAGTATGTCTCCTTCATCAAGGATGAGACAATGAAGATTTAGAGGTACATGAGTGTGCTTCGAGCTTTCATCAGTGATAAAATCCAATATGATGATCCTAAGACTTTGGAAGAAACTATAATGAGAGAAAAATTCTTATATGATCAACAAAAAGGAAAGCCTACTTTCCATAAGGCTTGGGAGGACAAGAAGAAGTTTAAGAAGGAATAGAGGCAGAAAGGGAACAAGCCACCCTTTTTCAGAAATAGTTCTCAAGGACAACCATCTTTTAGAGAGCACATAATGGCTTATGTTGGTGGGAAAAGGCCAAGGCAGACACCCATTCAATGTTGGGGTTGTAAAGGAGACCACAAGCATATAGATTGTCCTCACAAAAATGACAAAGTGAGAGTTATCCATAATGTACAGCAAGCATAAACAGTGGAGGACATGGGCAGAAGCTTACCTATGATCTATGCAACCCTGGACAATAAGCAAGCTAAGTTTCAATCATGCATGATTGAAGTTGAAGGTAGGATCAATAACCATGCCTTTACTATTTTAATAGGTTCAGGAGCTAGTCATAACTATATAGATCCTAAGGTAGTGGATAGATTTCTTTTTCCAAGAAAAAAGCATGAGAAATCTTGGCTGGTACAGCTAGCTACAGGAATTAATAGACAAGTTGTTGAGCTAGTTAAATCATGCTTTAGTGGACATGAATGGGCTAAGTACCAAGGCAGATTTGAACATCCTTCCATTGGGCTCATATGAATGTCTAATTGGTATGGATTGGTTGTACCAACACCATGATGTCTTATACTATCGTAACAAGGCATTTAATTGCATGGATGAGGAAGGGAACCCAAGAGCAGTCCAAGGAATCCCTAGGGAAGTTATTGTCTGAGAGATCTCAAAAATGCAACTGAAGAAGTGTTATAGGAAGAGCTACCAATTATTTACAGCTCATATGGAGGAATCACCTAAGGATAAGTTTCCAAATCTGGAGGATCACTTAGTCCTGAAATATTTTGAGGATGTGTTCAAGGAGATACCAAGACTACCCCCAAAGAGAGATATTGATTTCTCTATAAATTTGATACCTGGAGCAGCTCCAGTATCAAATACCCCCTATAGAATGAGTACATTAGAGTTCAAGGAGTTGCAAATGCATATTGAAGAGATGTTGAAGAAGGGGTATATATGCCCAAGTGTGTCACCATGGGGTGCCCTAGTCATTTTTGTGAAGAAGAAAGATGGGACATTGAGATTGTGCATCGATTTTAGGGTCGAGTTTTACCTTCCTGTGGTTGATTTTAATGTGTTGGGGGGGATCGTTATCAGAGGCTATCACTACATGTCCTTTTCTCTTATTTTGGGTGTTGTTGTTCATGTTTTTAGTGACCAATATTATCATCTACATAACCGATATATTTGGTTGAAAGTTTTTGCATACCACAATAACCTACAGGAAGGCTCATCTAGAGTACTCTTGCAGAAACAACATACACATAATATATATATCAGGTTCATTAACTGGTATTTCTATATTGTTTCTCAAATTTCCTCTGTATCACTGATTATCCAAATATTAATGCAATAAGTTCAGTTGGGTCTTATTTTTGGTCTCTTGTAATCCTGTAGCATAGATGATAGTTTGTGTAAACTATGAATAGAGTGATTTTAAATGCAAACAATTTGACAAATTGCCTATACCATAAGTCAAGGAAAAATACAACAACAAAAAAAATAACTGGAACATTTCAATGGTATTAGAGCATTAATTTAGCCGGAGTTAATGTTGTTGGAAAAGGAGGTCGATACTCTCTTAGGTTCCCAATACATGATTAAAGATCTGAATAATATGAAGGAAATGCATCTCTCCTTTGAGTGTTAGTTTTAATAACAGTGGGACAAGTTAACTTGAAGACCCTAGATCGCTATCTAAAAGCCTACTCATAAATATTGGGCATTGTACATGCTATGAGAAGGATAAACATGCTACAGGACTGATATTTTGGGTAAGTGGAAGTGTTGTTCTTTTCATCATCTACAGAAAGAATTTGGGTGGATTTCATAACCTATATCAGGCGTCGATTATCAAAAACTAGCAAGGAGGCACAAAGAGACAGTGCACCAACATTGTTCAAGTTCCTATGTATCTGGTTTGAGAGATTTGTGGGAGGGACGTTGTGTGGCTAGGTATATTTAGTGCTATATTGGGGGCAATTTACACTATTATAGACATCCCATCTACTCTTGTATTTGCAAGCAATACCTAATATTATGCAAGATTTGTTACTTGTAGGCAGCTTATATTGCTACTTGGGCGAGTTATTTCCAGCTACAACATTGGTGTGTGAGCAAGATGCCTTGGAAAAAGGGCCATATCTTATTGTAGTGGTTAAACACAACAAAACATAGTTATAATTTGTGGGTAGATTTGAGTTTCCTGTGAAGAAAGGAGTGAAAACCATCAAATCAGATCCTTGTTGGTTCGAGGCTACAGTCATAACGTTATCTGAGAAATTTTCAACAGCCTAACAATCTTCATATCATGATTGTAACAAATACAAATTTTCATTTGGGATGGCAAAGAAGTCATTAATGGGAAGGAATTCGGTCAATTCCTCAAAGTGTTTGACGAAACTACTCAACAAAAATAATTCGATTTCACATCATATTTAATTGGGTTTGAGGAAGATGAAAACCTCTGAAGAACTTAGGGCATAACTTTGGAAACTCATGCAAGAGTATCAGAAAAAAATTAACAACCTTGTTAGAACATCCAGAGTGGTTCATGGAGGTGGTAAAAGGATCCAAAATCGTTGATGAAGCAGAAACATCACATCAGGACGAGAACATGGGAAATCCTCGGGTTGACTATTTGGAGCATGTAGTTGGCCATGATAGGGATGTGTACATGGAAGATGACCAAGTAGTATACATTGATGTGATATTTGAGGCTAGGAAAAAGGGGCTAAGCTTGAGGGCTTAACCGAAGGGGATATTATAATATATTTCCTAAATTACTAAAGTTTGGGAATAAACCCTATTATCCTAGGTTCCTTTGGGGAGAGGAACAAAGTCCAAGTGGAGAGGAACGAGCTCCTAGAGAGCCAAGTGTCATCCAGGATGCATGTAGATTTATGTAGGGAATTCCATCATTGTGGGGGTTTGCTCTCACCATTCTGATCATTCTTTCCATCTTTCCTCACAAGTTCACTCTCGATTCTGGCCATCCTTTGCACCCATTCTCTCATGCACTGAGCAGAACACAGTCATCCAATTCTGACATTGTTGAACCCTTTATCATCGTGAACCTCTATAATTGTTGAGCCCTCCCTTGACTTACCCAATTTTACTATTGTGGTTGCTTGGTTGATTTAAGAGTTGGAAAAAAGAAGCAGGTTGTCAGGCCTATGTTTTGAAGAGGCGGGTTGTGAGGCTCGTGGGTTGAAGAAGAAGGTTTCCAGGCTTGTGAGCAACTCTCTCCAGGTGAGAGAGGTTGTTGGGGAAGTGGTTTCTCCTGGAGGGAGTCTAGCAGCGACTACAAAGCTCTGAGAACTCCTGATCTGGCATGTTGTTGAATCCCTGGAAGGGAAGTGGAGCATTCGATGGAATGTGGAACAGTGAAGGTGTATATTCCTGGGGTGGGACATGCATGTGGGGAATGAGAGTCTGTGAGCGGTGGGTGTAAGTAGGCTCCTTGGAATGAATCCTTCATGTTGCATTGTACAACTTTCCATAGTCTCAGCCTAGCCTAAGATTTCCTTTGCCCTGGGTGGAGTTTATTCCTAGAGCGAGGGTGACCCACTGTTGATAGAAAGGAGTAGCATGGTTTAAGTCTGGGAGGCTCGTGGAAGGTATGCACATAGTCGATGGTCTTCTCATAAAAATAGAAGTACCAATTCTGTGTTAATTGTATGTTGTGTATATTGTACATGTGTGATAATGTTATCAGAATTTCCTGTATATATTACATGTATGTGTTTATTGTCGCTTCTGCATGAATATATGTATGAGAAGAATGTTTATCTTTGTTTAAATTATCAAGAGCATGCATAGCCCAATGGATTAATACTGGGTTTTATTACAATTGGTTTAAGAACAGTTTGGTTTTGAAGTACTGGCGTGTCCCCGACAAGGGTGTTCGGGGAACATTATAATTTGGTATCAAATCCAAGTTTCAACATTGAACCTAGATGGGCCACAAATGTGGAATTTGAAGTAAAAATTCCACAAGGATTTGATGTACAAAGAGCCAGGAGGGTGTTGGGGGAACACCTTGGATGTGTTCAAAAGATCGGGAGGTATAACGGTTTGATAAACCCCAGTAGATGTGGTATTGGGCCGTTTTATTTTTTCGAAAGAAGAAATATCCCCCACAACCATCAGTTCTGGAGAAGGTGCACAGAGATTAAGCAATGTTCATAGTTCGGCAGTTTGGGGGTTGTGCGGTGTTCAACAACGAAATCGCCGAAGTCTCGAAGCTATGGGAAGCAACCATTGATAGTCAACATTTCGAGAGTTTTGTAAGTGAACATATGAGAAGGGATATACTGAAATGTCGAAGTCCCGAAATGTCAGAGATGACGTGGACCTATTTAGAAATCGACAGTTCGACAATTTTTCAAAAAGTATCAATAAGAAGAATCATCGAAGTCTTGGTTTGTCGAAGTGATGTGACATGATGACATCATTGAGGGTGACATGGAAGTGTTCGACAATTCAGAAGTTTGGTAGTTCGACAGTTGTGTGAAAGTGTCGATGAGAAAAAAAAATCACCAACGTGATGTGACATGATGATGCCACCGGGGGTGACGTGGTCCCATTTGACAGTTTTGCGAAAGTGTCGAAGATGGGAAATCACCAAAGTCTCGAAGCATCGGATATGACATGGCATGATGATGTCACCTAGGGTGATGTGGACCTACCTAGGTCTTCCATGTGTCACTCCTTTCAGTACTTTTGATAGGCCCTTAGGATCGATTGGGACCTGACACGTGTCACTCATTGGTGGGGCCACATGTCACCACTTTGATTGGTGACAGTTGTACTTCGTGGGTACCGAGAGGTTAATAAGTTTAGGAGTTTGGCATTTGGGAAAAATTGTTGGAAGAACTTTCGGACCTCTGAAGTCCCAGAGTCCCAATGTCCCGAAGTTCTGAAGTGACGTGGCTTGGTGACGTCACCTCGGGTGACGTGGAAATACAAGATGCATGCCACCTGTCAATTTGTTTTGAGATTTTGAAATGTTGATTGTGTGGTGATAAATTGACATGTGTCACCCCTCATATTGGGCCACATTTCAACTTTTTGGAATCTTCCATGTAGCACCTGGGTGTGTAGTACTAAGTGGACCCCAGGGGTTCGCCACTTCGACATTCGAAAGGAATGAAGGGAAATGGAAGAAAAAACCCCTAAGCTATAAAGAGTGAAGTAAATCTTGTCCATTCATCATGAGGGGACACACGGCGGTAGATCCCATGATCCGGAGAATTCAAGGCGTAAGTAGTTGAGGTCGAGGACTTCCGGAAGCCCGAAGGTCAGAGTCCATCATGATCGTTGATCACAAAGGAAGTGTGGCGCCATATCCCAAGGTCCGAAGAAGAAGTACTCTAGAGGATTTGAGTTATAGAATGTTGTGAGTTGAGAAATCATGGAGGGTTGGAGTTAATCTCGACCGTTGATCAGTATATGACATGTGGAGGAAGGAGAGGATCTCCGGTAGTTCAGCACTCCGGGAGATTTGTTGTGATGTATTTTGGAAACTGTCGAAGCCCGGCGTCCTGGAGATCCTATCCACCATATATCTAAGCAGTAAAAGTGGACCGTAGACCCACCGTCCTTCATGAGTTCGCCAGTTTGGTGGTCCGAGATATTTGGTGTGATGTACTTTGGAAACTGCCAAAGCCCAGAGGCCCAAAGCATAGGATAAGTGCCTAACGATTAGTGCTTGGTCACAACCCCTGGTCACGTGAATTTGGGAGGCTGAAGGAAAGGGGCTAGTGCCTGAAATTTTGTTTAAGAACAGGAAAGGGACAAATTATTCAAATCTTGGCTGGTACAGCTAGCTACAGGAATCAATAGACAAGTTGTTGAGCTAGTTAAATCATGCTTTAGTGGACATGAATGGGCTAAGTACCAAGGTAGATTTGAACATCCTGCCATTGGGTTCATATGAATGTCTAATTGGTATGGATTGGTTGTACCAACACCATGATGTCTTAGGTTGTCGTAACAAGGCATTTAATTGCATGGATGAGGAAGGGAACCCAAGAACAGTCCAAGGAATCCCTAGGGAAGTTATTGTCTGAGAGATCTCAAAAATGCAACTGAAGAAGTGTTATAGGAAGAGCTACCAATTATTTACAGCTCATATGGAGGAATCACCTAAGGATAAGTTGACAAATCTGGAGGATCACTCAGTCCTGAAATATTTTGAGGATGTGTTCAAGGAGATACCAAGACTACCCCCAAAGAGAGATATTGATTTCTCTATAAATTTGATACATGGAGCAGCTCCAGTATCAAAGACCCCCTATAGAATGAGTACATCAAAGTTGAAGGAGTTGCAAATGCATATTGAAGATATTTTGAAGAAGTTGTATATACACCCAAGTGTGTTACCATGGGGTGCCCCAGTCGTTTTTGTGAAGAAGAAAGATGGGACATTGAGATTGTGCATCGATTTTAGACAATTGAACAAAGTGACCATAAAGAACAAGTA
Source organism: Picea engelmannii (assembly GCA_009831015.1). Taxonomy (NCBI): domain Eukaryota; kingdom Viridiplantae; phylum Streptophyta; class Pinopsida; order Pinales; family Pinaceae; genus Picea; species Picea engelmannii. The sequence continues at coordinate 20,784 of ML821504.1, forward strand.
TCATTTTCCAAGGATCGATGATCTCTTTGATCAGTTAAAGGATGCAAAGATATTCTCAAAGATTTACCTCAGGTCAGGATATCATCAATTAAGGATGAGAGATGAAGACATCAGCAAGATCGACCTCAGGACAAGATATGGTCACTATGAATTCACAGTGGTGCCATCTAGGTTATCAAATGCACCAACTGTTTTTATGTGCTTGATGAATGGTGTTTTCTGGTAATACTTAGACAAGTTTGTCATTGTTGTTTTGGATGACATCCTTGTGTATTCCAAGTCATAATAAGAACATGAGAATCATTTGAGGATGGTGTTACAAGTGCTCAGAAAACACCAGTTGTATGCAAAATTGAGCATGTGCTCATTTTATCAAAACAAAATTCACTATTTGGGGCATATCATATCCAAAGAAGGAATAGCAGTGGACCCTGAAAATATCGAGGCCATTAAAGGGTGGAAAACACCTAAGAATGTGAAAAAAGTCAGATCCTTCATGGGTCTAGTGGATACTACAGAAGATTCATTGTAGGGTTTTCAAGAATTTCTCACCCAATCACTTCCTTGCAAAAGGAAAAGGGTGAAGTTTCAATGGACAACAGAGTGTGAAAAGAGATTCCAACAATTGTAGCAGTTGTTAACTAGCGCTCCAATTGTAAGGATTGTTGATGCGAATGAATATTTCATGGTTTGCATAGATGCGTGCAAAGAAGGACTTGGTGGAGTCCTAAGTCAGAACGGATTTGTGATATGTTTCAAGTCTAGAAAATTGAAAGAGCATGAAAGGCTCTATGCCACTCATGATTTCGAGTCGGTAGCCATAGTGCACGATTTGAAGAAGTGGAGGCACTACCTCATGGGAAACACATTTGATCTAAGGACATACCATAACGATCTAAAATGTTTGTTTGATCAGCCAACTTTGAATTCTAGGAAGAGCATATGGTTGGAATTTCTATATGAGTATGACTTTGATATTAAGCACATCAAAGGAAAGGAGAACAAAGTGGTTGATGCACTCAACATGAGAGTGCATGAACTGCATGCTACAACCATTAGCATGTATCAAAATGATCCTAAAGGAAGAATTTCTGAGGTTGCAAAAGATGATTTGCAGTACATAGAATTGGTAACAAAATTACAACAAGGTAAAATGCAGTAGAAAGCTTAAGATTATGAATTGGGAATTGATGGAATTATCTTGTACAGGAACATAATTTATGTACCCAATTCTCATGAATTGAGGACTACGATTTTAAAAGAGATGCATAATGTACCTTATGCTCGACACCCAGGATATCAGAAAACAATTTCAGCAGTCAAGAGCCAATATTATTGGCCAGGCATGAAGAGAGATATTGTTAAATACATTTCTAAATGAATGGAGTGTCAAAGGGTCAAGGCTGAGCATAGACACCCAGTTGGGTTGTTGCAGCCATTACCCATTCCTGAGTGGAAGTGGGAAGTGGTGACAATGGATTTCATCACCAAATTTCCCAGAACAACCAAGAAGCATGATGCAATCATGGTGGTGGTGGACAAGCTTACCAAAGCTGGCCATTTCATTCCTATGAAGGTTACTCACAAGACAACCAATGTTTTTGATATTTATATGAGGGAAGTAACACGCTTGCATGGCATACCCAAGACAATTTTGTCTGATAGAGACCCAAATTTTACCTCGAAGTTCTAGAAGGGGTTATTCAAAGGGTTCATAACAAATATGAACTTCAACACAACTTATCATCTCGAGTCTGATGGGAAAACAAAGAGGGTGAACCAAGTGATAGAGGATATGATAAGGATGTATGTGATGGAAAAACCATCTAAATGGGAAGATTATCTACACTTGGTAGTATTTACCTACAACAATGGGTATCAAACATGACTGAATTTGAGCCCATTTGAGGCACTTTATTAAAGAAAGTGAAACACACAAGTAAGTTGGGACAACCCAGCTGATAGAGCAGTGGTTGGGCTAGAGTTGCTCGGAGAAAAGGAAGAACAAATGTTGAAGATTAAACATAATTTAAAGGCTTCCCAAGACAGGAATAAAAACTATGCTGACGAGAATAAAACTCACGGGGAATTTAAAGTGGGTGATCATGTTTTCTTGAAAGTGAAGGTCAATTGAAGTTCCCTAAAGTTGGGAAACTATTCCAAGTTGGCAGCCAGATATTGTGGGCCATTTGAAATCCTAGAGAGGATTGGACCAGTAGATTATATGATTACATTTCCTGCATCTATTTCTATATATAATGTATTCCATGTATCATTGCTTAAGAAATATATACCTGATGCTAATCATGTTATTCACTGGAATGTGATTCAAGTGGAGCAAGAAAGCGCTTTTCAAGTGCATTCAATACACATTCTGGACCGAAAAATAAAACAGCTCCGAAGTCGATCCATAAGGCTTGTAAAGGTCCAATGGACCTAGTACGGTCTTGATGACACAACTTGGGAGCATGAAGATGCTATGCGGGTAGAATACCCACATCTTTTTTAAGATTTTGGAAAGATTGTTGATGTTATGTAAGAAATATGCACTGAGTACAATGCATAAATAAGGGGAAGGGATTGTAATACCCCAAGGCCAAGCCCTTGTTGAATTGTAATGATGTTTAATGATGTTTATAGGCTGGTGAGCCAAGTATTTATAAGTTGAAAGGCTTATGTGTTTATTAGGCCGGAGAGCCTGGATGTTAAGGCCAGTGAGCCTAATTTTGTATATGTAATTATGCATATCATTAATAAAAATACATCGTTGAATGTAGACCAACCATGAAGAAAGAGTTATGGCGGACTAAGCTCCACTAAGAAGGGAAAGGGAAGGAGGATGAGAGGCTAGGAAAAATGGGCTAAGCTTGAGGGCTTAACCCAATGAGATATTATAATATATTTCCTAAATTACTAAAGTTTGGGAATAAACCTTGTTATCCTAAGTTCCTTTGGGGAGAGGAATGAACTCCAAGTGGAGAGGAACAAGATCCTAGAGAGCCAAGTGTCATCTAGGACACATGCATATTTATGTGGAAAATTTCATCGTTGTGGGGGTTCTCTCTCACCATTCTGATAATTATTGCCATATCTCCTCATGATTTCACTCCCGATTATGGCCATCCTTCGCACCCATTCCCTCACGCATTGAGCAAGACGTAGTCAACCAATTATGACATTGTTGAAACCTTTTCCATCATGAACCTCTATAATTGTTGAGTCATCCTTTGACTTGCCCGATTTTACTACTGTGGTTTCCCGGTTGATTTAAGAGCTGGAAAAAAGAAGCAAGTTGTCAGGCATGTGGTTTAAAGAGGCGGGTTGTCAGGCCCATGGGTTGAAGAAGCAGGTTGTCAGGCTTGTGAGAAACTCTCTCCAGGTGAGAGAGGTTGTTGGGGAAGTACTTTCTCCCGGAGGGAGTCCACTTGCGGCTACAAAGGTCTGAAAATTCTTGATCTGACATGTTATTGAATCCTTGGAAGGGAAGTGGAGCAACTGATGGACTGTGGAATACTGAAGGTGTATATTCCTGAGGTGGGACAGGCATGTGGGGAATGAGATTTTGTGAGCGGTGGGCATAGGTAGGCTCCTTGGATGGAATCCTTCTTGTTGCATTGTTCAACTTTCCATAGTCTCAGCCTAGCCTAGGATTTCCTTTTCCCTAGGTGGAGTTTAGTCTGAGCTCGGGGGTGACCCACTGTTGATATCTTGGAGCAGCATGGTATAAGTCTAGGAGTTTCATGGAAGGTCTGCACACATTTAGTGGTCTTATCATAAAAATATAAGTACCAATAATGTGTTAATTGTATGTTGTGTATATTGTACATGTGTTATAATGTTATCAGAATTGCCTGTATATATTGCATGTATGTGCTTATTGTCGCTTCCACATGAATATGTGTATGAGCAGAATGTTTATCTCTGTTTAAATTCTCATTATATGTGTGTGTGTGTGTGTGTGTGTGTATGTGTGTGTGTGTGTGTGTGTGTATGTGTGTGTGTGTGTGTGTGAGCTCAAATAGAGCATGGATAGCCCAATGGATTAAGACTGGGGTTTGTTACAATTGGATTCAGAACAATTTGGTTTTGAAGTAGTGGCATGTCCCCGAAAAGGTTGGTCGAGGGACGTTACACCCTGCTTATGATTCTTACTATGATGATGAGGGGAGCACTCTTACAGATGACAACTCGGGCTAGTGGGATGTGGAAGGGAAGAGGCCTTTAGCACTGCACTATTTAGAGAATTGCATGTTGGTGACTGAGGATCGGGTTACACGGGTGTTGACCAGGACCGATGGAGCCCATATAGGTTCATTGAGGAGCTTGTGTGAAGAGCCCAGATGGAGGAATGACATAGTGGGATGGTAGGTGGAGTCACTAGTGCCAAGTTGTGCATCATAATGGAGGCACTAGAACAAATAAAGTCAGATTACTTACAGTTGTTCATGGACGAGGACCTTGCTCTCAAGTTTAATGAGGAAAAGGACTAATAGGTTTAGGAGCTACGTTATCATCTGAGCATGACACGCTCTTCACCCCTTATAGTAGGGTCTCCATCATCTTTGGCAACAGTGACATCGAAGGGCTTGTGTGCCACACATATGGAGAGGGAGGAGAATTTTGAGTTGTAAGTACTCGAGGAGAGTTTAGATTGTGCTCCGAGTTGGCATTGTCGGGATCATGGGCCGTTTCTTTTGGAGAGATCATTAGAGGTTTTGAGCTTAGCTGTGGAGGAGATGGTTGAGCACATTCCTTGTGGACTAGGTCACGAGGATATATACCCATACTTGGATTGGGTGGACAGATACATGGCATATATGGACACACTTTAAGATACATGTTTATTCATCATCAGTAGAGTGTTGGGTCCATTAACACATACAAGATACAGGATGATGCAGGAGGAAACGATGGTGTGAATCATTATACAAGAGTCCTCATTGACACATGGTGGTGTATGGTGGAGCTTCAGGGCGTTTCCTCCAGGGAGACCTTGACAAAGTCCTTGACTTTATCATAGGGATCAAGGATAGTCGCAGATTGATGGATGTTGAGATGCATGGGTTGTGTAGGTTCCATGATAGGGGGTTCCAGAAGTGGAGAGTGTAGTCAGAGTGTGATGAGAAAATGATTATGATTAGAGTAGTGCAGCATCAGCAGGATGGCATCTCTTTGAGATTGGTATGGGACCCTAGGATGACAGTTGTTGACATCTTGATAGACGACACCAATGAGATTGCTGGTTTACATAGGTTTGGTTGTTGGGAAGAGTGGTATTCCGAGGAGTTGATCGAGTTCATACATATTTTGTTTGCTTGTTTTATTAGGAATAATTAGGAAGGATCTTGTGATAGCACCTCGCAAGTTCATGCTACGAGCAGAGAATACACATTTTCCAGGAAGGCTTGGGACCCAGGTATCACTTTGAGACAGGCTCAATCAACGGAGCATCAAATTGAGTTGGTATGGCTTGAGGACAAGCAATATTGGGGTGGGAGGATTTTTAATGTCCCATTTTTTGTGATCTTAGAAAAAGTAGTTATTTAATTATGTTGTCTAAAGTCAAATTGGGAAACTAATATTTAATGAATTATTATTAATTTTTAAGTGACTTAATCAAAATATCATTATAAAGTCACTTTATTAGATAAATTGCTCTTCTAAAATCTTCGAGAAGGGTGAGTTGGACCTCTCTAAAAGGATCCATGGGGCCTTCAAAAGGAGAGGAGAGAAAGTCATTTGGGCATGCCATATTTTGGGATTATTTATTGTGGAGTGCTTGATGAGCCAATGTTTTCGTTAGGGTTTTGGAAAAACCCTTTCACTGTAGTTTGGCTTCAGTGGTGAGACCATCCACCCTATTTGGACAAGGGGGAAGATCCAACCAGGGTCTTCAATGAAGCTTCAAGGGTAGATCTATCTTCAATGGGGCATTTTTCAGGTTTTGATTTATTATCATTGGTGTAATGTCTCTACTTATTACAAATTTATCCTTTCAGAAAATCTTAATGAATATATCCTCTAATCATCATTTGTGTGATTGAATATTTTCTCTCACAAAGTGATGTTGAGACTCAATGTGATTTCATCTTGTACAATAAATTGGATTGTTTACAAATTTTATTGAGCTTTAGTTATTGCATTTGATAGATGTAGGTACTCCTTGCCTTTCTCCCATGTCTTCGATAATAAGCCTTAGCCAAATTGTTTGAAAGGTAGCATTGCACAATATTTACACTTTACTTTAGTTGAGGACAATGAAACAATTGGTTGTTTCTTGTTTCTCCAAGATACAATTCCAGATCGTATACTAAATGCATATCTAGTGGTGTATTTTCTATCATTTGGATCTCCTCCCAATAAGAATTTGAATAATCTGTCAACTCAAAATTCAAATGATTAGTATATTCATACAAACCTTTTCAATTGTCAAATGAATCCATTTGTTGTTTTCCAGTGATTTTCACATGGTTTAGCCATGAATTGACTAAGTATTCTAACTAAATATGCAATATCAAGTTTTGTTGTGGTTAAATAGTTTAGAATTCCCACCAAGTGTCTAGGAACACATGCAAGAAGTTGACAGGACAAACACCATTCAGGTTAGTGTATGGGTAGGAAGTTGTGGTGCCATTAGAATTTCTAGTACCCAGTCTGTGCGTAGTAGCAATTACCAACATGACAAAAAGAGGTGAAATACAAGAGAGTTTAAATCAACTAATGGAAATGGAAGAGGACAAGATTTTGGCAGGATTTCACCAAGAAGTGCAGAAAGCAAGAGACAAATCCTGGCATGACAAACATATTAAAAAGAAGATTATTAAGGAGGGAGACCTAGTTCTTCTCTATGACAACCTGTTTTTGCAACACCCCAGTAAGTTTAGAATGCATTGGCTAGGACCATATGAAGTAAATATTTTCACAGATGGGGGATATGTGCAGATAAAAGACTTGGGAGGAACATAATTGAAAGGAATGATCAACGGTAGTCGACTGAAACTGTACAGGGAAAGTCAACCTACTAACCCTTAAACGTTACATCGTAGTAAGACGGGCATGTATATAGTATACCATAGTATATGTTAGGAAAGGAAACTCATAAAAAGGAAGACAAAAGTAAAAAAATAAGAAAAAGGAAGACAAAAGTAACGAAATACTGGGAAATAGCGTGTGCAACAAATAGTGGAATCAATGTGACAAAACGAAAAAGTGATCGTGCGCAACATATGGCTGACAGGAATAAAACACATTGCACTAGGGGAAGAGTCACAACAAAAACGTACGACGCACCGAAAAATTGCAGTGCATCGAAAAACGAGCCAATAGTCGAAAAAGAAAAAATCGGTCGTTGGGGTAAAAAGGTGTGAATTGAGCATTTATGAAACTTAACGAAACATGATCGACAATATTTAATGCATTTATGACCATCAAACAAGTGTCTCTGATATAATTCATGGAATTTACAACACCTCCTATATAATTAAAACGTAGGCCAAACGAGACTTATTGTGAATTTACTGTTGGACACACCTACCACACTTAGAGGGGGGGGTGAATGAGTGTGGGGCTCTTTTTCCCAAAACTGCCCTCTTGCACAAAAACTCATCAATTAGCATTCAACATTTATTCATTACCCATTGTTGTCATTTATAACCAGT